>QXEO01001369.1:1143838-1316107 GCA_007115705.1 Dactylis glomerata | reverse complement strand
CCGCGGAGGAGAAAAGCAAGGAACATTACCCGGTAACCGCTCGGGGGCTTCGGGATCCGCTCAGTACTTGGGAATTGGATGGAATCCTGGGCGGAGATAAGACCGTCCGCCCTGGCCTTCTCCACCTCCTTCTTGGTGATGGTGGAGTGCACCCATTTGGTGGCAGACATCTTGGCCATGGTGCTCTTAACGCCCAGATGTTTCACGCGCATCCAGCACAAAGCACGCTTGGGGGCTTCGCAAGAGAGGAAGAGATAGAGGAGATCAGCAATGGAGGCGGCGGAGGGAACAAGCTGGTAAACAGTACAATTCCCCACTACGCCATTTATATACCTTCTGGGAGAAGGATCGTGGGCTGAGACGTGGCGCAAAGATCAGAAACGCCAGCCCACCAACGGTCAAAAATCGTGCAGCCCACTAACGGTCAAAAATCGTGAAAGTTACAGTGCCACCCATAAAACGGTTTGCACTGATAAAGAGCCACGTCTTCGTTGACGGCATCGAATATATATATATATAGGTCAAAGGATGGCGCCGACAAATGCCGAGCTTATAAAAAAGATCATATATGAAGGATTTTTGGTTATAGCCTTGGGGGCTGTTACTTTCAAACATATCGAATGGAGCTCTTCATTGAAGAGGTGAATTCGAACTCGACGACAAGGTGTTCTTAAAAGTATCTCGAATTGAAGAACTTTGGAGTTGAAGTGTTTAGAGTTGAAGTATGACGAGCTACATTATCTCTTGAGCCTATACTCAAAAAACTCTTCTTTCGACTATAGCCTCGGGGGCTACTCCCATCGGGAGCGCTGAGCGCGCACCCGACGATATTTGTTGATTAAAGCATTAGAGATTGGAGAAGTATAGGAGTGTTACTCCCATCGGGAGCGAGTTTTATGGTTGTAGAAACCCGAATATTTTCAGTCAAAATTTGACTGCGACATAAAATTCTCGAGTTGTGTTATCGCAACACGACTCGAATGCCGTGACTTGTCACGAAGGTAAGACCCCGGGATCCATCCTGTGTGGCCTGGTATACACACATGGATGTGCTCTGCTGGTATGTATCCGTGTCTACGACGCGAAGAAAATCCTGGTGGACGCACTAGGTACCCTGAGAATCACTGGGATTCATTCTTTGTAAGTCCTAAATGCGGCAAAAGAGTGGGTTTGACTGGTATCCCGAATTCAAGTCCAAGGGGATTGAATTTGAAGTAGGTGGCAAGTATCTGTTCCGGCAGTTAACTGACCTCTTGATCCGTCAGAGTTGTCAGGCTTGTTCATCAAAACCCCTTGCGAAAAAATATCATGAAAATAAGTCGAAAAGACCAAGTCGAAGATTTGAAGATGTGAAGAAGTCGAAGAATTGATCAAGTCGAAGATTTAAAGATTAGAGATTCAACCTGAATCTATAATTCTGGTAGAATCTCAGGGGCTACTGACAAGGGTATAGTTAATAGAGCCCGTTAGTTGAGTACCCCTGAGGCCCGTTAAGCTAGGCCCAATTGTAATGATAGTCGAATATGAGTTATTATCGTATGTCGATATTGTAATCTGTATCGTATCCTACCCGATCCTCGAGACCTGGCCACCTATATATAGGGGCCAGGAGGGGACGGTGTAGGGCAGATTGAAAGAAAGCCAGGTTGAACACCCAAGTTTACTTTCGATACACACCTATTTCGACTAACTTTACCTTCGAGTTCATCCGACGCCCTATCTCCCCGATCCTAAGTCCTTCATCTAGGACATTTGTCGAGTTAACCCTCGTCACCAGCCTTGCTAGCCAAAAACCTGTACTGAGAGGGAATACTTCTCGTGCATCCAAATCCCAAAAGCCAAGTTACTTCCAAAGAGTCCACTATAAATTCCTATGCATGGTATTTCAAGCCATTCCAAGTAAATTTTCATGTGCTACCTTTCAAAAAACCTTCAAACATTTCTCATTTTGTGCCACTGTTTTTAGCTCATGAGGACGTAGTGGATGGGTTTGTTATCTTCCATACTAAATTAAGTACCCTTCGACTAGGCAGCTTCATCTGCTCGTCATTAATTTTGCAAGGGAGCTGGTCAGACCATTATAATCTTAAAAACAAAAAGAAAGAAAAGGGCACTCCTCCAATGGAATGTGAAAGTTGGTCGGCACCCGATGGAATCGGTTAGCCATGGTTTGAGAAAGGAAAAGGTGGGGAGGAGTGCAAAGCTATAAAAGAGCACTAAAGTGCCAATTAATCAAACATCTCGGAACCGCTCCCACTTGTTTAGTATGGAAGATATCAAGAACTCCGTTGCTAGTCGTTGACAAAAGCAACCACTTCTCAAAATAACTTTTACCTCTGTTTTACAAATGAAAAGCTCTAGCACATGTTTAATCCCTGCTTCCCTCTGCGAAGGGCCTATCTTTTACTTTTATGTTGAGTCAACCTATTTCCCTTTGTCTCAAGCAAGCATTTGAGTTGTTATGTTTCACTCATCCATATGTTGATCCGTTTAATTATGTTTATTATCTTCCTTGTTTTGTATAATGCTTTTGTCTGAAGGAATATATCTTTGAAAGCTTTCTTTGAATGCAAAAGTTTACTTTGTTGAGCATATAGTCTTTGCTAATGATCAACGGGGCGTCGAAGGCGCTTGAGCTGTGGAATGCCGTGCACCGGAACAAGGCCGAGGCGAGGACCGCATGGGCGCACTCCGTGCCTACCGAAAAGCTCGCGGACTCTGCTTCAAATGTGGTGAGTGATACGTCCAATTTGCATCACTATTTTGTATCATAATTTACTGTTATTCATTGATATATTTCATATTTAGATAAGTTACTTATGTTATTTCCTTTGTTTTCACATGTTTGATGATCATCGGAGGAGTTGCTGCCGGAGTCAGGATTCTGCTGGAAAAAGGACCATCAAGAGACCATATTTTGAAGATCAGGAAAATTCCAGGAAAATACCCAGAAATTATATTTTCCTAGAAGACTCGGGAAGCCAGAAGGGGGAGTCGAGAGGAGCTAGGGGGGCTCCACACGCCAGGGCGGCGCGGGCCCACCCCTGGCCACGCCAGCCCTGTGTGGGGCCGCCCTGGCCCACCTCTGGTCTCGCCCCTCCGCGTACATCATCGTGCCCGAAAACCTAAGTCAAGGGGGGGCTCAGAGTTAGACACAACCGCCTCTACGGGGCGGAGAACACCAGAGAGAGAAAGCTCTCCGGCAGGGAGAAATCTGTCGGGGAAATTCCTTCCCGGATAGGGGAGATCGTCGCCATCGTCATCACCATCGCACTGGACTTCATCGGGATCATCATCTCCATCACCAGCACCTTCATCTCCACCATCACCACGCCGTCCCGCTGTAACATCTTGAGTTGGATCTTGTTATATTCATAGGGGAAACTTTCCCGGTGTTGATTACTCTTGTAGTTGATGCTATTGGGTGGAACCGTTGAATTAAGGTTTATGTTCAGATTGTTATTTACCATTATTTCACCTCTGATCATGATCCATATGATGTCTTGTGAGTAGTTCGTTTAGTTCTTGAGGACATGGGAGAAGTCAAGATGTTAGTAGTGAATTATTGTTGAGAAATATTTAATGGTTTGATATTGTTGTGGTGCTATTTCACTAGTGGTGTCATGTGAACGTCGACTACATGATACTTCACCATTTATGGGCCTAGTGAGATGCATTGTGTATTTGGGTACCGATTGTGGGGTTGCTGGAGTGACAGAAACCTAAACCTCTGTTGGGAAACCATTGCACCAGGGAGCGTAGGATCCTAGAGTTTAAGGCTGTGGTTAGATTTATCTTAATTACTTTCTTGTATTTGCGGATGCTTGCAAGGGGTATAATCACAAGTGTGTATTTATCCTAGTAAGGGTAGTGCGCTAGCACAGGTTCACCCCCATAACATTTACCAAACCAATGAATACTATTGGCTCTATGAAGCGAAAGCTCTTGACAGAAAACTCCCGTGTGTCCTCGAGAACATTTGGTTATTATAAGTACACAACCGGCTTGTCCTTTGCTGAATAAAGGATTGGGCCACTTGCTGCAATTGTTACTACTGTCTTTTATTTACTCGCACTTTATTTACTCGTATTACCAAATACCCCTGAAAACCTGTTTGCTAGTATTTACAGTGATTCCTTGATCAAAACTGCTCATCAACACCTTCTGCTCCTCGTTGGGTTCGACACTCTTATTTATCGAAAGTACTACGATACACCCCCTATACTTGTGGGTCATCAGTGAGCACTGGGGCCAAGGCCATCAGTGTGCTGCCACCGTGCAGCTACACGTCGTGGAGGAGCTTCTCGATCTTCTGCAAGCAGAGCACGATGACCCGGCAACAATCGACGATGATTCCGAAGAGGAAACTCTCATGTCCATCTCCAAGCTGGCGGCATCTGGCGCCACTACACCACGCACCGTGCGTGTGGTGGTCATGATTGAGGACCAGGAGGTACTCATACTCGTGGACTCTGGCAGCTCGCATTGCTTCCTCAGCGACACAGTGGCAGCCAAACTGTCGATTCAAGCTGTAGAAATTCCAGTGTCTCGCGTTCGTGTAGCAGGTGGGGGAATTCTTCAGTGCAACAAGCAGATCAAGGATTGCGTCTGGTGGACACAAGGGTACTCATTCTCAACTGACTTGCGTATTCTTGCTTTGGGATGTTATGACATGGTACTCGGTATGGACTGGTTGGAATCCATTGGAGAGATGAACATTGATTGGGTGCAGAAGTCTTTACACTTTCAGCATCAGGGTGAGCCTGTCTCACTGCAGGGGGTTCTGCCATGTCTGTTCCTAAGACCTATCGTCCAATCTCTCTGGCTCAGTTGCAAGCTATGGAAAAAACGAATTCAGTACTGCACATGGTGGCTATTTTTGCTACTGAAGAAGATCCTGTGACTAACGATGTGCCCATTCCAGTGAAACACTTGCTCAGCGAGTTTGCTAATGTGTTCTTGGAGCCCTCCTCTCTTCCACCATCCAAATAATGGGATCATTCCATTCCATTGATACCAGGTGCTCGACCAGTTACGGCAAGACAGTATCGCTATACGCCGGCTCAGAAATCTGAAATTGATGCTCAAGTCACAGCAATGTTGCGCGCAGGTCTGATTCAGCCAAGCGCGAGTCCTTTTTCTTCTCCAGTCCTGCTCGTTCGTAAGAAGGATTTCTCATGGCGCTTTTGTATTGATTACCGTCTCCTCAATTCAATCATGATCAAGAACAAGTACCCACTCCCAATTATCGATGAGCTGTTGGATGAATTGTCGGGTGCATCCTGGTTCTCCAAATTGGACATGAGGGCGGGATACCATCAAATTCGCTTGAAGGCGGGAGAGGAATTCAAGACAGCTTTCCGCACACATCAAGGACACTTTGAGTTCCGCGTCATGCCGTTCGGTCTCACGAATGCCCCGGCAACCTTCCAGGGCGCGATGAACACAGTATTGGCGCCTTTGCTTCATCGTTGTGTTCTCGTTTTCCTCGATGACATCTTGGTTTACAGCGCCACACTTGAGGATCATCTGCATCATCTGCGTCAAGTCCTCAGTCTTCTCCAACACCATGATCTCAAGGCCAAGTTGTCTAAATGTGCTTTTGCCCAACCAGAGTTGAGCTACCTTGGACATCGCATCAGTGCAGCAGGTGTCGCTACAGAGAGTGATAAGATCAGGAAGGTCCAAGATTGGCCTGTTCCAGTTAATTTGAAGGAATTGCGTGGATTTCTTGGTCTCGTTGGATATTATCGCAAGTTTGTGCGACATTTCGGATTGATCAGCAGGCCTCTCACAGACTTGCTACGCAAAGGGGTACCGTTCCTATGGACGCCAGTATTGAACACAGCCTTCTGTGAATTGAAATGTGCTCTGACTGAAGCTCCAGTTCTTGCCTTACCCGATGATACGTCTCCAACGTATCTATAATTTTTGATGCTCCATGCTTGTTTTTACACCATTTGCCTATTGTTTCGTTACACTTAGTGGCACTTTTATGCATTTTCCGGAACTAACCTATTAACGAGTTGCCACAGTGCCAGTTCCCTGTTTTCTGCTGTTTTTGTGTTTCAGAAGTGATACACAGGAAATATTCTCGGAATTGGATGAAACAAGTTCCTGAAGTCTTATTTTACCCGGAAGCTTCCAGAGATCCGAAGAGGAGTAGGAGGTGGGCCACCAGGGCCCCACACGCAGGGGTGGCGCGGCCAGCACCCTGGCCGCGCGGGCCCCGCGTGAGGGAGCCTGGCTCCACCTCTGACATCGCCCCTTCGCCTATAAAGACCCCCCGACGGAAAAAACCTAAGTACCCAATCAGATTTCCAGAACACATCGCGATCCGCCGCCGCCGTCGACCCGAAGATCGGGAGGGTCCAGAAGCTCTTCCCGGCACCCTGCCGGAGAGGGGAATCGCCACCGGAGGTCTTCTTCATCGCCATGCTTGCCTCCGGAGCGATGAGTGAGTAGTCTACCTTGGACTATGGGTCCATAGCAGTAGCTAGATGGTTGTCTTCTCCACCATGTGCTTCATGTTTAGATCTCATGAGCTGCCCTACATGATTGAGATCACCGTTATGTAATTCTACATGTTAGGTTTGTTGGGATCCGATGAATATTGGTGTTTATGATTGAGTTGCTATACTGAATATTATCTTTTGTTATCTCTATGTTGTTTATGATCTTGCATGCTCTCCGTTGTTAGTAGCTATCTTGGCCGAGTAGTTGCTAGTGACTCCAAGAGGGGGTATTTATGCTCGATAGTGGGTTCATGCCTCTATTTAACCTGGGGGAGTGACAGAAACCTCTAAGGTTGTAGATGTGCTGTTGCTACTAGGGAGAAAACAACATTCATATGCTCAAGGGCATATGCTTTGTTTACATTACACACTTTGCTTAATGCAATTATCCGTTGTTCGCAACATAATACTACTGGGGTGTTCGGATTGATATCCCCGGGAGTGGATTATTAGTCATAGATGCAGTTGGATGGCGGTCTATGTATTTTGTTGTAATGCCCAGATTAAATCTCATAGTGATCTTCTTGACATATCACGTTATCTTTATTCTATCAATTGCCCAACTGTAATTTGTTTACCCAGCATGTGTTATTTATCTTATGGAGAGACACCACTAGTGAACTATGGATCCCGGTCCTATTTACATCATATTGCTATCACATGTTTACTTTACTCGTACTGTTTACTTTACTCGCATACTATATTGTTTTCCACTCAATACGCTCATAATCTTTGTTTCAAGCAAACCGGTGAGATTGACAACCTCATCGCAAGTTGGGAACAAAGTATTTGGTTGTGTGTGTGCAGGTTCCGCATCACCTTCAGTCGTCATTGTCTCTCCTCTCCTGACCGACATTAAACCTTGGTTTCTTAACTGAGGGAAAACTCGCTGCTATACTCATCATACCTTCCTCTTGGGGTTCCCAACGGGCTGGTCATTCACCACGCACAAGGACTTACTGCTCCACGCCAGCAGCCTCTTTTCTGGCGCCATCAACAAGTAGCAGCTTCTTTTCTAGTGCCGTTGCCGGGGATTGAAGAAGAATAAGCTCCCACATCAACTAGGCACCAGCTTCTTTTCTGGCGCCATTGCCGAGGAGGAAGAGAAGACTTCTGCGAGGGGAGTTCTTCGCACACACATCTTTTACTTTGTTTTATTGTTTTGCTTTACTTTATTTATTTTACCTGCATTGTTTTATATCAAAAACCCAAAAAAATTAGAATCCTTGGTAGTTGTTTTTACTTGTTTACTTTCGTTTTGCTGAAATGGCCAATCCTGAAAACACCAAGTTGTGTGACTTTACTAGCGCAAACAATAGTGATTTTATCTGCACTCCTATTGCACCACCTGCTACTGCTGCAAACTTTTATGAGATTAAGCCTGCTTTATTGAACCTTGTTATGAAAGAGCAATTTTCTGGTGCTAGTACTAAAGATGCTATAGCTCACCTCAACAATTTTGTTGAGCTATGTGAGATGCAGAAATATAAGGATGTTGATAGTGATATTATTAAGCTCAAGTTGTTTCCTTTTTCTTTGAGAGGAAAAGCTAAAGATTGGTTGCTGTCTTTGACTAAGAATAGTATTGATTCATGGGCTAAGAGTAAGGATGCTTTTATTGGTAGATACTATCCTCCTGCTAAGATTATAGCTTTGCGTAGCAATATTATGAAGTTTACTCAGTTTGATAATGAACATGTTGCTCAAGCTTGGGAAAGAATGAAATCCATGATAAAGAATTGCCCCACTCATGGACTGACTACTTGGATGATTATCCAAACTTTTTATGCAGGACTGAATTTTTCTTCAAGGAACCTACTTGATTCAGCTGCTGGAGGCACTTTTATGTCCCTTACCTTGGGCGCCGCATCAAAGCTACTCGACAACATGATGGTAAATTATTCTGAATGGCACACCGAGAGAGCTCCACAAGGTAAGAAGGTAAATTCTGTTGAGGAAACCTCTTCCTTGAATGATAAGATTGATACCATTATGGCTATGCTTGCTAATGATAGGACTCATGTCGATCCTAATAATGTTCCTTTGGCCTCTCTGGTTGCTCAAGAAGAGCAAGTTGATGTGAATTTCATTAGAAACAATAATTTTAACAACAATGCTTATAGGAACAATTTTGCTAGTAACAATTATAGGCCGTACCCTTCTACCAATGGTAATGGTTATGGTAACTCTTATGGTAATTCCTACAACAACACTAGGGCCGCGCCCTCCGAGCTTGAGGTAATGCTCAAGGACTTCATCGGTAAGCAAACTGCTTTTAACAAGTCTGTTGAGGAAAAGTTAGGCAAAATTGATATTCTTGCTTCTAAAGTTGATAGCCTTGCTCATGATGTTGAACTTCTGAAATTAAAAGTGTTGTCTAATGATGTGAAAGAGAACAATGTTTTTGCTACCGCTAATGCTATCCAAGTTGGAATTGATGAAAATATTAGATTGTTAGCGGAATTGCATGCCAGGTGGGAAAGAGAAGATGAGATGGCTAGAAAAATGAAGGTATGTACCATTACTACCTCTAATGATGTTGCTCCTAATGGTAGCAATCCTCTTACTTTGATTGGTGTAGAGAAAACTCCCACTCCTTGTGTTAAAAAGCCTAAAACTGCCAAAACTTTTTCTCAAAAGAGTGCTGAAATTTTTCGGAGTGTAGGAGATGATAGCTCTATTTCTTTTAATGATTTTGATGTTGATGGATGCAATATATCTGAAGTTATTTTGTTCTTGCAAAAGCTTGCTTTGACTCCCAATGCTAGTTCTTTAAATATTGCTTTTACTAAGCATATCACCAATGCTCTCATAAAAATTAGGGATGAAAAGTTGAAGCAAAAAGCTTCTGTTCCCAAGAAGTTAGAAGATGGTTGGGAACCCATCATTGATATGCATGTTAATGGTTATGATTGCCATGCTTTATGTGATCTAGGTGCTAGTATTTCTATCATGCCTAGAAAGATTTATGACATGCTTGATTTACCACCGCTTGAAAAGTGTTATTTTGATGTTCCTATTGTGGATGTTGCTAAGAAGAAACCTTTGGGAAGGATTAATGATGTTCTTATTGTGGCTAACAATAACCTTGTTCCCGTTGATTTTCTTGTTATGGACGTTGAATGCCATGCTTCATGTCCTATTATTTTGGGAAGACCCTTTCTTCGAACTGTAGGTACTATCATTGATATGAGGGAAGGCACTATCAAGTATCAATTCCCACTAAAGAAAGGTATGGAACACTTCCCTAGGAAAAGAAAGAAATTACTTTCTGACTCTATTCTTAGAGCAAATTATGAGCTTGATGCTTCATCACTTGATATTACTTGATTCGCAATTTTCTGCGCCTAGCTCAAAGGCGTTAAAGAAAAGCACTCTTGGGAGATAACCCAATGTTTTCTTTTCAGTACTTTTTTTATTTGAGTCTTAGAAGTCATTACTACTGTAATGACCGCTCCTTATCTTGTTTATTTCATTTTTGTGCCAAGAGAAGCCTCTAATTTGAGTGAGGTAAAGATTTGGGGATGTTGCTGTCTTGAAACTGTTTTTGGTGCTGCACCGTAAAAATTCGTGAAAATTCTCTGTTTATCTTTTGGACCTGCGATTTCTTGTGCATATGCCCCAGGTTATATCCAAACTTTTGTTAGTTGAACACTTTTTGATTTGAGCAACAGAAAATCCCTCAAAAATTCGACCTTTGTCAGCTGTTCAGTTTTGACAGATTTCTGCCAATATTTGTGTTTGCCACTTTATCGCTTTCTTTTGAGTTCTTTTGATCACGGAACTTTTGGGGAGGTTGCTACAGTAGTATTTGCTATATATGTGGTGGTTTTGAGTTGAAACCTGAAGCAAAAAGAGGATTGATTATATGTTATGCTTGCACTAATGTTGCTAATAGAATTGTGTTTAGTTTTGTATGAAGGAAGTTTTCAAGTGTAGGGATTGTAGAATGATGAGATGAGTTGAAGAATGGACAAAAGCTCAAGCTTGGGGATGCCCATGCATCACCCCAAGAAATATCCAAGAAGTACAAGCGTCAAAGCTTGGGGATGCCCCCGAGGCACCCCTTCTTCATCGGCAAAAATCAGGTCACCTTTCAAAACACTATATTTTTATTGCTTCATGCACTATGTGTTTTCTTGGAGCGTCAGTTGTTTTAGTTTTCTTAGTTGGTTTAGTTTGTTTGTTTGCTGCAATAAATGGTTGGACCCCAACAAATTTCTTTTGGAGAGATGTACTCGTTTTCATTTGCAAAGAACGCTCTAGTTTTCACTCTTATTAAAAATCGAGCGTTCTTCTTTTTCTGCTACTGCTTTTGGTTTTCGTTTTCGCCTTGATTTGCGTTCAGATCTTGTCATATCTTTTCATCAAGGTGTATTTTTTGCCTCTGATCTTTATTGGTTTCCATCAAAAGAGGTGTTTATAAAAATTTCAAATGGTGTTGGAAAAGAGAAAAAGCTTTGTGCAAAATAGTGATACAAGAAGGAGCTTGTGTAGACTGCGGCTTAGGCTTTTTCATGTCATGCTTGATGTCTTTTTGATAGTATGCTTAGTGGTTTTTCTGTAGCATGACTTGTCTCAAATAACTGAGATTGCTTAATGAGCCTTTGAAAAAAAATCATGCGTTGTTTTTATTGTATGGAAGCATTATTTTGGTTTTCTCCTTGATGCTTTATTTGGGTTGACTTGGCGCATGCTCACACATGTTAGACTCATACAAAGTCGCCAATAGCCTCTATGATCATTTAGTTTTTTACTTTTGATGCCATCTTATGCTTCTTTTAAGGTCGCTTTGTTGCTTTGCATGATTATGGCCATTATTGCTCTCTTAGTTGGTCGCTCCCAGTCTTTTGCTAGCCCTCGCCTTGTACTGAGTATGAGCTCTACTCGTGCATCCAACTCCTAAAAGCCAAAGTTTTCCAAAGTGTCCACCATACATACCTACTAGCAATTTGCTATTCCAAGTAAATTTGACTTGCTTTTATTTTCTCTTCAAATTAAACTCTTACCAGTGTTATGTGAAATTCGGTCAGTAAAGCTCTCACGAACCGGAAGGCACACTTTACGTTTTCATGTTCTTAAAAATTTGACATTGTGGTCTCTTATGTTGAGTTGTTATGCTTGCAAGTTGTAAGTTGGATTCTAGCCCATCCATGCTGTCATGGGGCAAGCTTTCAACATTGCACTTCTTATTTGAGTTGATATCGTGATCTTTTGTCTATGGATGCCCGCGGTGTGAAATGAATTGGGAATCTTGTGGGGATCATGGAGTTTGTATATGTGTTAGGGAAACGCCGGGCCGCCAATCTAAGCCATGCATAATTCATGGTGGAAATTTGCAGCATACCCATGGTGAATATTTGACGACGCATCTCACAATAAAAAGCTAAACAAAAAGCAAATAAAAGAGATGTCGAGGTGTTCATTGTCTGCTTGTCCTGTCATTTTGGTGTGGGCTTGTTCCATGTCATCGGGCATGGAGGTACCCCATTGGTGGTTCTCAATGATATGCATATACTTACAATGACAAGAGCCTTGCTTGGGACTCTAAGTAAAGTAGCATGAGGTTTGGGTACTCGTATTCACGGGGCACGAGGTTTTCAACTTATGATTTGTCAAGCATATGCATCATAATTGTTCTCGCATTAACTTTAACCATTCAAGATGCTTATGATGGGGGCAATGAGAGCTCAAAGCCGGTAAGTACCATAATTTTTGAAGGTTATAAAACTTGCAATCACTGCTTCCCTCTGCGAAGGGCCTTTCTTTTACTTTTATGTTGAGTCACCACCTTCTTTCTTTATGCACCATTAAGAGAGCATAGTTGTCATTCTTAGTGTGATATGCATTGTCCCAAAGTTCATTGATTGATTCATATTGTTGGTTTCACTTGTTCTTAAATTATTTGTATCTAGTCGCCCTCTTAAACTTGAAGGTGTCCTATGCATTTATGTTTTGCTCTCTTTGAAGGACAAGCTGAAAACCTTTTGTATGTTTTTCCTTATGATTTGAACACACGTTTGACTTTCATTGTTTCATTATCATGATCTTTTGTTTGTGTTCATTTGCATGTTTACAACATGGTTGCTAAGTTTCTTATTGTCATGATTATATCTTCATGCCCATGTTTTAAGTTCTTATGATCCCAGCTCACCAATGCTTACATATATGATCAAGATTGAGTAGGTGCATGTCACCTCAAAAATTATTCTTTTGTTATCACTTACCTACTCGAGGACGAGCAGGAGTTAAGCTTGGGGATGCTTGATACGTCTCCAACGTATCTATAATTTTTGATGCTCCATGCTTGTTTTTACACCATTTGCCTATTGTTTCGTTACACTTAGTGGCACTTTTATGCATTTTTCGGAACTAACCTATTAACGAGTTGCCATAGTGCCAGTTCCCTGTTTTCTCCTGTTTTTGTGTTTCAGAAGTGATACACGGGAAATATTCTCGGAATTGGACGAAACAAGTTCCTGAAGTCTTATTTTACCCGGAAGCTTCCAGAGATCCGAAGAGGAGTAGGAGGTGGGCCACCAGGGCCCCACACGCAGGGGTGGCGCGGCCAGCACCATGGCCGCGCGGGCCCCACGTGAGGGAGCCTGGCTCCACCTCTGACATCGCCCCTTCGCCTATAAAGACCCCCCGACGGAAAAAACCTAAGTACCTGATCAGATTTCCAGAACATATCGCGATCCACCGCCACCGTCGACCCGAAGATCGGGAGGGTCCAGAAACTCTTCCCGGCACCCTGCCGGAGAGGGGAATCGCCACCGGAGGTCTTCTTCATCGCCATGCTTGCCTCCGGAGCGATGAGTGAGTAGTCTACCTTGGACTATGGGTCCATAGCAGTAGCTAGATGGTTGTCTTCTCCACCATGTGCTTCATGTTTAGATCTCATGAGCTGCCCTACATGATTGAGATCACCGTTATGTAATTCTACATGTTAGGTTTGTTGGGATCCGATGAATATTGGTGTTTATGATTGAGTTGCTATACTGAATATTATCTTTTGTTATCTCTATGTTGTTTATGATCTTGCATGCTCTTCGTTGTTAGTAGCTATCTTGGCCGAGTAGTTGCTAGTGACTATGCTCGATAGTGGGTTCATGCCTCTATTTAACCTGGGGGAGTGACAGAAACCTCTAAGGTTGTAGATGTGCTATTGCTACTAGGGAGAAAACAACATTCATATGCTCAAGGGCATATGCTTTGTTTACATTACACACTTTGCTTAATGCAATTATCCGTTGTTCGCAACTTAATACTACTGGGGTGTTCGGATTGATATCCCCGGGAGTGGATTATTAGTCATAGATGCAGTTGGATGGCGGTCTATGTATTTTGTTGTAATGCCCAGAGTAAATCTCATAGTGATCTTCTTGACATATCACGTTATCTTTATTCTATCAATTGCCCAACTGTAATTTGTTTACCCAGCATGTGTTATTTATCTTATGGAGAGACACCACTAGTGAACTGTGGATCCCGGTCCTATTTACATCATATTGCTATCACCTGTTTACTTTACTCGTACTGTTTACTTTACTCGCATACTATATTGTTTTCCACTCGATACGCTCATAATCTTTGTTTCAAGCAAACCGGTGAGATTGACAACCTCATCGCAAGTTGGGAACAAAGTATTTGGTTGTGTGTGTGCAGGTTTCGCATCACCTTCAGTCGTCATTGTCTCTCCTCTCCTGACCGACATTAAACCTTGGTTTCTTAACTGAGGGAAAACTCGCTGCTATACTCATCATACCTTCCTCTTGGGGTTCCCAACGGGCTGGTCATTCACCACGCACAAGGACTTACTGCTCCACGCCAGCAGCCTCTTTTCTGGCGCCATCAACAAGTAGCACCCGACTTCAGCAAACGATTTGTGGTTGAGACTGACGCAAGTGGCACTGGTATCGGTGCTGTTCTTATGCAAGATGGTCACCCCATTGCATACCTCAGCAAGGCATTGTGCCCTAAGAATCTAGGCCTCTCAACCTATGAGAAGGAGTGTCTCGCCTTATTGTTAGCAGTTCACCACTGGAGAGCATATTTGCAGCACAACGAATTCACCATCCGCACCGATCAGAAGAGTCTGCTGAATCTGACAGACCAACGACTCAACACTCCCATTCAGCAATGCGCGTTCACCAAGCTTTTGGGTCTCCAGTTCCAGATACAGTACAAGCAAGGTCTGCGTAACTTGGCCGCTGATGCTCTTTCTCGTCGTCGTCATTCTGATCCACCTGAGGATGCTGATCTCGCTGCAATCACCGTCTGTCGCCCGGCGTGGCTGGAGCATGTCCAGGCCAGTTACTTGCAAGACTCTGTCTCTCGTGATCGGTTGGCTTGTCTCAGCGCAGGGGATAAATCTGAACCTGAATTCGAGCTCAAGGAAGGCATCATCCGTTTCCGTGGCCGTATCTGGATTGGCCACGATGTTGAGACGCAGCGCAACTTGGTCAGTTCTCTGCATGCCAGCGCTGCCGGGGGTCATTGAGGTTTCCATGCCACCTATCATCGTGTGAAGCGCATGTTTGCTTGGACCGGGATGAAACAAAGTGTGCAGCAATTTGTACGCGAGTGTACCATTTGTCAGCAAGCAAAAACAGAGCGGCGTCCTCCAGCAGGGCTCCTGCAACCTCTGGATGTTCCAGGCCAACCGTGGGAAGTGATCACGATGGATTTCATTGAAGGGCTTCCGCGGTCAGCGAATCACGATACCATTTTGGTCATCGTCGATAAGTTTTCCAAGTACAGCATATTCATTGCCCTCAAACATCCTTTTACTGCTCTCGATGTGGCCAAAGCATACATGACCAACGTCTTCAAGACTCATGGATTGCCACAAGCAATCGTATCTGACCGGGATCGAATCTTCACGAGTGCTCTCTGGCAAGAACTCTTCCGGCTCTCTAAGACTGAATTGCGACTCAGTTCTTCTTACCACCCTCAGAGCGATGGACAAACCGAGCGTGTGAATCAGTGTCTCGAAGCTTATCTCCGTTGTTCAGTGCATGCATGCCCAGGTAATTGGTTCCACTGGCTGCACCTTGCTGAATATTGGTATAATACCCCAGTTCATACTGCACATGGCATGACACCCTTCCAAGTCCTGTTTGGTCGTTTGCCTCGGGAGTTTGGTACCATTCAAGCAAATCAAAGCAACATTCCTGACTTAGCAGCTTGGCTGCATGAACGAGAGGTGATTCGTGATCTTCTTCGTCAACAATTGCTGCGAGCACAGCAAAGGATGAAACAGCAAGCTGACAAACATCGTAGTGAACGCGAGTTTGCTGTTGGCGACAGTGTGTACCTGAAACTCTAGCCTTACGTCCAGACTTCGATCGCTCGCAGACCGCATCAGAAGCTGGCTTTCTGTTACTATGGACCCTATACCATTCTGCAGCGGGTGGGACAAGTGGCATACAAACTGAATCTACCAGCTTCTAGCCAAATCCATGCGGTGGTGCATGTGTCCCTACTCAAGAAAGCTATCGGCCCCGATGTGCTGGTAAGCCCGCAACTTCCTCCTTCCATTAACGTGTTGCAGACAGTTCGTGCTCTGGCAGAGATTCTGGCGCATCGTCTAGTTCGCCGTGGTCACACCACACAGCCCCAAGTGCTTGTGCGCTGGCAAGATCTTCCTGCTCACCTGGCGACATGGGAAGCCGCTCATGATCTGCACCGCATCTACCAGTTCTCTACGGCATGGGGACATGCCGAAACGCAAGAAGGGGGGAATGTTACGACCACTTCACCAGACGGAGGCAACAAGAGAACAAGAGCACGAGACATACGTCGAAGACGCCAGACAGGAAGGCGTAATCCAGAACAAGAAGCGGAGGTGGAGCTGGACAAGAGGAACACGTCAATATAAAGGTATCCGCTCGCCGTGTGAGCGGTATGAAAGTAGACAGATCGAATCAGGCTCCGAAGCTGTGCTTCGTCCTTGGGCTCCCTCTCCTCCCCCTTTCTCCTTGTACCAGATATGATTGATACCTAGAGAATTCGATCGCGATTCGAAACAAGGTCCATTACACCTCGAGATATTTGAACGGATCGAAACAAGGCTCATCAAGGACAAACGAATGCTATTTGCTACTCCCTCCGATCGGAAATAACTGTCGAGAACTTATGTACACCGGGTAAACCCAATGTAGTGCACCATGGCTCACTATTCTACGCTTAGACACTGCCCAAACAAGCATGCAGACAACTCATTTAAGCTTGCTTGATGTTGTGCACCAAGCAATGCTTTTCCGAGCTTCGGCCCAGCGCCCTGCGAGTAGGAGCGGAGAACTTAGGGCACGGTAGGGTAGGGCGATCGCCCTACCTCGATTTTTGGCAAAAAAAAAAGTCGAGTATACCATAGGCATGGTCGCTGGTCGGTCAGTTCCGTTCGTTCCTTCCAGGGCGATCGGAGAAGAAAGGAAAAGGGATGCGCGAATAGTTGGGCTGGGCAGCTGGTTACTGGGCCTCTTTGGGCTGAGATGAAGGAGGGCAGTGCGCTGGGCCGCTGGCTTTGTTCTGGATCCACCGAGTCAGGAAGCCGAGAAGAACCAAATCGAGACGGGACGGGAGACGGCGATAGCACGGCTCGATCACTAGCCGCGTCACGCAGGTGCGGTCAGCGGACCACGCCACCACGCACAGGCAGACCGGCGAGGCGGCGGCGGCGAAAGCAAGGCAGGGTTTGCTCTAATAATCCTTCTATGCACATGGCACGGTCGTTCAGTACCTGCCCAGCTACTCATCCATTAGTATTTTACTATTACTACAAGCACTCTCTGGTTTTCGATACGACAAAATCTCATTCTTTATAATTATCACATTTTGTCAAAAGTGAAAATAATTGAGAGGAAAAGAAGGGAAAATGTTTTATTTTTCTATTTTTTCTTAACTGTTTGCATCCGTGGCTAGCAGCTGTGGTGGAGAAATTGTTTAATTCACTATGTCTGCTCATTCTAAATTACATTAGTCATTTTTAGAATTTGTCCGACCTCGATTTTTTTTTCATCCGCCGCTTGCTTGCGAGGCCTCGACGTGCAGTGTGTTGATGATAATCGGCAGGTTGCACTTCCGCTAAAAAAAAGTCAAGGTGTAGCTTGGAGCCTTGGAGGGATATCGCTGAACCTAAAAGGTACATCATGCGTGGGGTCACATGGCGCGATGAACTTGCCTGTTGCCCGCGGAGAAGACGCGGTGTACGCTTCGCCATCGCCGTGCGTCGCCTCGCCTAGCAAAACGGACAAAAAACGCGGCGCATCTTGACCAGGCACAGTGTGTCACTAGATTAGATTACTCCCAGATCGAGGAAACAATGGAGGTCCTGTCTTTCGTCTCGTCTCCGGATAATGCAGACCACTTTTAATCGACTCTCCTGCACAATCATTGTACGTACGACAACGTGCCAATAAGCTGCCTGCACTTCGTTTTCAACATTTAGGGTCTCTCGGAACTGCATTGTGGAGCCTGGCCTCGCTTAAACAAATGACATTTTTGAGTATTAGCAACACGACTGCCGTTCGCACGACCAGTGACGAGGGTTAACTCGACAAATGTTTAATATGAAGGACTTAGAATTGGGGGAGTAGAGCGTCGGATGAACTCGAATGTAAAATCAGTCAAACAAGGTGTGTATCAAAAGTAAACGTAAGAGTAAACTTGGCTTGCTTTCAATCCGTCCCTTACCGTCCTCTCCTGGCCCCTATATATAGGTGGCCAGGTCTCAAGGATCGGGAGGGGTCCGACATAGATTACAATATCGACATACGACATAAACTCGTATTTCGACTAGCATTACAATTGGGCCTACCTTAATGGGCCTCAGGGGTACTTAACTGACGGGCTTTATTCGGGTTATTCAATCTTGATTAATATAGACTCCCTCCCGATGGGAGTAACGATGTTGTCCAAGTCTTCTTTCGCCTTCTTTGCTTTCTTTATGTATGTAAAAATAACATCGGGTGCGCGGCCAGCACTCCCGATGGGAGTAGCCCCCGAGGCTATAATCGAATATTTTCGGGTATAGACTCAAAAAATGAGTTTCCTTCCTTGATGCCTCTGTATCTTTCATAACAATTTTTCGTCGACTTCCTTGGTCATCATCAATACGCAAAATGTCATACCACACTTTTGCCGAAATTTTCCCTATTAGTGTCCACAACTGTCACGTTCTTATTTTCCCGTTACTCAAATTCTCGTGACGTCATTAGTAGAATCACTCTGTATGTGATTTGACTAGGCGCTGACCGTTGCTTGTGGGCAGCACGGTAATTTTATAGTTTTCCTGTCCGTTAGTGGGTTGCCGTTTCCACTCCTTGCGCCACGTCTCAGCCCACGTTCCTTCATCAGGAAGCTTTATAAGGGGGAGAGTGGGGTTTTTACTGTTTACTAGTTCCTCGCTTCTTCCGCCGCCACCATTGCTGCAATCCTTGCGCGCTTCGGAGCTCCTGCACAGCCCCCGCGCGTAACTCGTAGATGCGCGTCAAGACCCTTGCCCACAAGAATCAGATGGGGAAGAAGAAGATCACCAACTCATCGACCAGCTGGGTGCCGTCGGAATTCTCGCAAACCGATCTCACCAAGGCCCAAACTGATGGTCTCATCGCCAACGGGGACCAGGTCATCTTCCTCAGCACCGAGCGCATCCCCAATCCCCCGAGCGGCTACCGGGTGATGTTCTTTGCCTTCCTTTTGCGCGGTCTATCTTTCCCTGCCCACGAGTTTCTCCGTGGGCTTCTCTTTGTTTACGGTGTGCAGCTTCATCAGCTCACACCAAACTCGATTCTACACATTGCTTGCTTTGTCACTCTTTGCGAGTCTTTTCTGGGGATCGAACCCCATTGGATTCTCTGGAAATTTCTCTTTCGCCTCCGTCCTAGTGTTGCTTTGTCAAAGAAGTCTGAGCTGGGCGGGGCTGTTATTTCTGCCCGTACTGAGGTTCATTATTTGGAGTTTACCATGGCTGCCTCAGTGCAAGGTTGGAAGAAAAAATGGTTTTACATCAAAGACCAGAAAAACTCTTCTTCTGACCATTACGGCATTGCCCCTTTTGATGCCAACCAAGACCTGAAAAGGTTGTCATCGTGGGATTCGCCTCCCACGGAAGCTGAGATGGAAGACATCAAGCCACTGCTAACTCGTATCCAGGCTCTGAAGAGTGGAAGTGGGGGTGCGCTGTCAGGGACTCAGCTGATGTCGTTCTTTCTGCAACGGCGGGTCCAGCCTCTTCAGCATCGCGTTTCCAAACTTTGGTCATATTCTGGCTTGAAAGATTCTTCTCGAGTATCTAAAGAAGATATAGATAAGAAGGATCTCGACAAGCGAGTCAGATCTCTGACTACTCTCACCAAAGATCATGACATTCCAGCATTAGCCGCCGATTTCTTCGACTCCGAGCGTCCCTTGCCTTCGGTACGCGCATTTTCCCTTCACAGATTTTATTCGCCTTGCTCTTGTAATGTTGCTACTTTGCTAATAGTTTTGTGGCTTTATTTTTTTGCAGGGCCATCAATTCCTTGTTTCTCGTCCTCCTCTGCCAGAGGAAGGACCTATTCAGGCTGATCCTGTTTCTGCTACGTCCGAAGCCCCCGAGGCCGAGGAAAGCCAGGATGGAGATGATGCCGAAGATTCACTGGAGGGAACTAGCTCGACTACGTCGCCTCCTCCTGCTCATTCAGAAGATCCTAGTCTTGACAGAAAGAGGAAGCGTGCTGAAGAGCTCATTTCTTCGAGTACCTCCACTTCCAAAGCTGCTATCGGGGAGCCTTCTGCTCCCAATGAGGATGATGAACTTTTTGACCTTTTAGACTCGTGAGTTTTTGCTGACTCGAAATTTTATCTTTTACTTTCTTCTTTTCTTTTGGCTTACGCGGAGTGTTTTCTTTTTATTCCTTTTGTAGTGACAACGAGAAACCGAAAGGGAAAACTGGCACCGCTCCCATTGTTGATACTCCTGCTTCCAATAAACCGCCCTCTCCAGAGGCCGGTGCGGTGGTGAAGTCGCCAGAGGCCCCTGCTAAGAAGGGTAACTCTCGTGCTTCTAAGCGTCTGAAGAAAGCGGCTGTGATTAGCACTTCCCTTGATACCCATCGACCGATGACTTCTGGTGATGATGTAAGTACTTCTCCCTGCAGCTCGTTCTTTGAATTGTTTGGCTTTTCTGCTCATATTTTCCTTTTATAGATTTTGATGAAGAAGTTCGTCTCTTTGGGCACTGAATGCGTCGAGTTCCTGAAAGCTGCTCGAGCTTCCCAGGGTAAGCTTCTTTACTATGTTACGCCTTCTGCCTATCTCGCTGATTTTCTCCTGATTCTCTACTTGACTTTCTTTTTCCCTTTGCCATGCTGCAGATGCTTTGGCGACGGCCAATGCTCGCATAGCGTCCCTTGAAGCCGAACTCGAAGCTTCCCAAAAAGCCTGGGATGTTGCCAGTGCCGCTAAGGCCACTGCTGAGAAATCTGCTAAAGCAGCAACGACCAAGGTGAAGAAAGCAGAAAAGGCACTTGCTGAAGCCAACCAGGGGCGCATTCAGAGAGAGGAAACCATCACTAAGCGTTTGAACCAAGTTTTGGCTCTTGCTGGTGGTAATTATTTTTCTGCTCTTTTCATTGTCTGCTTGCTCATCTTGTTGATGGTCACTTATTTTTCCTTTTTGTTTCTGCTTGCAGAGAAAATTGGGGTATATTTGGCGCCGTTGCAGCCAGTTGATGAAGATACTCTCATGGCAGCAGTGAATTTGCTTGAGTTGCACTGGATATCTGTCCAGGAAGTTCTCGAGGTGACTCGCCATGTGCTAACGCGGTTTTTTGTCGGGTTGTGGCCGAAGAAAAAGGCTGATATACCCACTAATGATCTCAAAAAGCTTGCCGCAGTCTTCGACACCGCTGAAGATCCTATCTTGTCGATGAAGAGCCGATCGGTGAAGCGAGGTGCCGAAGGGGCTATTGCACTTGCTTACTCGCACGGCGAGGAGGTTGATTGGGAGAAGGTTAGTTCTTCTCGCGGTCGACCTCTTTCGGAGTTGCTGGGTTTCTTTGAGAAGGCAAAGAAATACGCGCCAGGCATCGTGCAAATTATCACTCCTTCGGTGGCTTCTTCGACTTCTACGCCCGCTCCTTCAACTCCTGCGACAAGTGGGTTGATGCCTCCGCCCAACGCTGGTGCTACCTCTTCCGCGCCTACTTCTGCCACGGAGCCTGATGCTGAGGTGGCGTAGACTTAGTCTTCTCTTGTAGTCTTCATTTATTTTGGTGTAGTGAACTTATTTATATTTTGCCCGAGAACCAATCAGAGGACTTGTACTCTTTGTAAATACTTTCCTTTTATGAAATGTCGTGCTTGATTGAGTTTCTGAGATGTTTTCTTTTTCTTTCTGTTGGCTTCCAGCCTGTGCATGCTGGTGGGTTGCCAGGTTGTGGTCGCGACTCACCGCTCGCCGATATGTTCGACTCCGGAGCTCCTTTGCCTCCTCGTTCTTCTTGTCGATGTACTGAATATTTGTCGAGAATTTTGGACCACGAAGGGCGTTTATCTTTGATGAAGCATCAGGCAAGGATTGCTTTGGACAAGGCTAGCAAATCTTGCGGCTTTATGAAACAGATATCCACACTTGAGGATAAAGTGTCAGGTCTGGTGGCCAGAATCGTGCATCTTGAAGAATGCGACTCCTTTCTTGTTGGTATCGTTGAGTCTGTCTATGAGATGTTGCGATGTAAGGTTTCTTGCAGCCTTTCTCTTTTTCTCTTTACTCCACTATTGTGGGTTAATATTCTTTCATACCTCAGGTACTTGCCTGGACCTTGTTGGTGAAACACATCGGGTTTCTGAACGAACCGCGGCTCTCGAGAAAGCATCACAGGGAACTGACAGTTTGTAGTCTGATCCCTGGCGCCATCGTGCCATTATGCTTCTTCAAGATCGTGCTCAGCATATTGGGGAAGCGATTGATGGTTGTCAGGCATCTTTGACAACCATGTACTCTGTTATGTGATACGTCTCAAACGTATCTATAATTTTTGATGATCCATGCTTGTTTTTACACCATTTGCTTAGTGTTTCGTTACACTTCGTGGCGTTTTTATGCATTTTCTGGAACTAACCTATTAACAAGATGCCACAGTGCCAGTTCCCTGTTTTCTTCTATTTTTTTGTTTCGGAAAAGTTACACAGGAAATATTCTCGAAATTGGACGAAACAAAAGCCAAACATCCAGAAATTTATCGAAGCTTCCAGAGAACCAAAGAGGAGATGGAGTGGGGCCACGAGGGGCCCACACAACAGGGCGGCGCGGCCCAGGCCCTGGCCGCGCCCCCTATGTGTGAGACCGCCTCGGTCCACTTCTGACGGAGCCCCTTCGCCTATAAAGACCCCCCGACGGGAAAAACCTAAGCACCCGATCAAATTTCCAGAAACACATCGCGATCCGCCGTCGTCATCGACCTGAGATTGGGAGGGTCCCGAAGCTCTTCCCGGCATCCTGCCGGAGAGGGGAATCGCCACCGGAGGTCTTCTTCATCGCCATGCTTGCCTCCGGCGCAATGAGTGAGTAGTCTACCTTGGACTATGGGTCCATAGCAGTAGCTAGATGGTTGTCTTCTCCACCATGTGCTTCATGTTTAGATCTCGTGAGCTACCTTACATGATCGAGATCACCGTTATGTAATTCTACATGTTGTGTTTGTTGGGATCCGGTGAATATTGGTGTTATGTTGAGTTGATGTGCTGAATCATATATCTTATGTTATCTCTATGTTGTTTATGATCTTGCATGCTCTTCGTTGTTAGTAGCTATCTTGGCCAAGTAGATACTAGTGACTCCAAGAGGGGTTATTTATGCTCGACAGTTGGGTTCATGCCTCTATTTAATCTAGGGGAGTGACAAAAACCTCTAAGGTTGTAGATGTGTTGTTGCCACTAGGGAGAAAACAACATTCTTATGTCCAAGGGCATATGCTTTGTTTACATTACACACTTTGCTTAATGCAGTTATCTGTTGTTCGCAACTTAATACTCATGGGGTGTTCGGACGATATCCCCGTGAGTGGATTATTAGTCATAGATGCAGTTGGATGGTGGTCTATGTATTTTGTTGTAATGCCCAGAGTAAATCTCATAGTGATTCTCGCCTGTTTACTTTACTTGCATTGTTTACTTTACTCGCATACTACTATTGCTTTCCACTTGATACGCTCATACCTTTGTTTACAGCAAACTGGTGAGATTGACATCGTAAGTTGGGAGCAAAGTATTTGGTTGTGTTGTGTGCAGGTTCCACGTTGCTGCCTGCAAAGCAAAGCCTAGACGAGGCGCCATATAAATTGTCCGGAGCTGTCGTGAAGCTAGCGGGCATCACCTTCAGACGTTTGGCTTTTTCCTGGATTCGATAAACCTTGGTTTCTTACTGAGGGAAAATTTACTGATGTACTCATCATACCTTCCTCTTGGGGTTCTCAACGGGACGGTGATTTACATCAACACCGCCGCAACAAGCATAAATTTTCTGGCGCCGTTGCCGGGGAAAAAGAATACTTTCTGCAAGGGGAGTTTCGCACGCACATCCTTTACTTTGTTTTAGTTTTTCTTTACTTTGTTTTTACTTGCATCGTTTTATCAAAAACACAAAAAAATTAGTTTCCTTTATAGTTGTTATTTCTTTACTTTTAGTTCATTATGTTGTTTCCTAAGTACGTTTTGGAGGACCTCTCAGTAGGTAGTGGTTCTATTATTGGGAAAAGTAACATCGAGGAGTTCTTTAATCATATTAGCATGCATAAAGATGTGGAGGAAAAACCTTTGGCTGAGCTTGCTCCTAGTTATGAAATTGCTTCTGCTTATTTAGTTCACATGTTAGAAGCTAGGTTTGCTAGCCTTAATCCTTTTATGCAACACATGTTTCTTAAGCTTCATGATATTGAAGATCCCAAAAAGAAAGCTTTTATCTTGGAAACCTTGCGTAGAGAATTTAGAGATGTTGCCATTGAAGCTAGGAAAGTTCTTAAACATTTTAATAAGCTTAGCTCGCATATAGAGGTTGTTAGTACAAACAATGAAGAAACCCAAGTACCAATACCTAGCAAACTCTTGGGATTGCATGAGGCTTTTGAAAACAATTTTGATTGGATCTGTCCTGAAAATCTTTTTAGTGATTTGAGTGAACCAAAGCGTGATCACAAGGGGTCTTTGAAAACTTGTGTGGATGCAATAAAACGCCTTATTGAAAAGACATTTGCAATGGATCTTAATGCTTCTTTCGAAAATACTTGATTCGCACTTTCTGCGCCTAGCTCAAAGGCGTTAAAGAAAAGCACTCTTGGGAGATAACCCATTGTTTTACTTTCAGTATTTTTTCTTTTATTTGAGTCTTGGAAGTTATTACTACTGTAATAACCTCTCCTTATCCTTTTTATTTTGTTGTTGTGCCAAGAGAAGCCTCTAATTTGAGTGAGGTAAGATTTGGGGATGTTGCTGTCCTGAAACAGATTTCGATGCTGCACCGTAACAATTTATGAAAATTCTCAGAATGTCTTTTTGACCTGCGATTTCTTGTGCATATGCCCCAGGTTATATCCAAACTTTCATTCGTTATACACTTTTTTGATTTGAGCAACAGAAAACCCTCAAAAAAATCGACCTTTGTCAGCTGTTCTGTTTTGACAGATTTCTGCCACTATTTGTGTTTGACTCTTTATCGCTTTCTTTTTGAGTTCTTTTGATCATGGAACTTTTGGGAAAGTTGCTACAGTAGTATATTCTTTATATGTGGTAGTTTTGTGTTGAAATCTGAACCAAAAATGGGTTGATTCATTATTATGCTTACACTAATATTGCTAATAGAATTGTGTTTAGTTTTGTATGAAGGAAGTTTTCAAGTGTAGGGATTGGAGAATGATGAGATGAGTTGAAGAATGGACAAAAGCTCAAGCTTGGGGATGCCCATGTCACCCCAAGAAATATCCAATAGGTACAAGCATCAAAGCTTGGGGATGCCCCCGAGGCACCCCTTCTTCATCGGCAAAAATTAGGTCACCTTTCAACACACTATATTTTTATTGCTTCATGCATTATGCATTTTTCTTGGAGCGTCAGTTTTCTTTAGTTTTCAGTTTGGTTTTGTTTTGTTTGCTGCAATAAATGGTTGGACCCCAACAAATTTCTTTTGGAGAAGTTTCCTTGCTTTTCATTTGCCAAGAACACTCCGTTTTTCACTCTTATCGTTCAACGAGTGTTCTCTTTTTCTAGAACTGCGTTTAGCTTTCATTTTTTGCCCTGATTTGTGTTCAGATCTTGTTATATCTTTGCATCAAAGTGTATTTTGACCTCTGGTCCATGTTGGTTTTCATTAAAATAGTTGTTTCAAAAAAATTGAATGGTGTTGGAAAAGAGAAAAAAAATTATGCTAAAAGTGGTACAAAAAGGAGCTTGTTTAGACTGCGGCTTAGACTTTTGCATGTCGTGCTTGATGTCGTTTTGATAGTATTCTTAGTGGTTTTGCTGTAGCATGACTTGTCTCAAATGACTGAGATTGCTTGATGAGCCTTTGAAAAAAATCATGCATTGTTTTAATTATTTGGAAGCATTATTTTGGTTTTCTCCTTTGATGCTTTATTTGGGTTGACTTGGCGCATGCTCACACATGTTAGCCTCATACAAAGTCGCCATAAGCCTCTATAATCATTTAGTTTTTGACTTTTGATGCCATCTTATGCTTCTTTTAATGTTGCTTTGTCGCTATGCATGATTATGGCCGTTATTGCTCTCTTAGTTGGTCGCTCCCAGTCTTTTGCTAGCCCTCATTTTGTACTGAGTATGAGCTCTACTCGTGCATCCAACTCCTAAAAACCAAGTGTTCCAATGTGTCCACCATACATACCTATTAGCAATTTGTTATTCCAAAGTACATTTGACTTGCTTTTATCTATCCTTCAAATTAAACTCTTTTTGTGTTATGTGAAAATTGGCCAGTAAAGCTCTCACGAACCTGATGGCACACTTTACTTTTCTCGTTCTTAAAAATTTGACATTGTGGCTCTCTTATGTTGAGTTGTGATGCTTGCAAGTTGTAAGTTGGAAATTAGCCCAGCCATGCCGTCATGGGGCAAGCTTTCAACATTGCACTTCTTATTTGAGTTGATATCGTGATCTTTTGTTTATGGGTACTCGCGATGTGAAATAAATTGGGAATCTTGCGGGATCATGGAGTTTGTATACGTGTTAGAGAAACGCCTGGGCCGCTAATCTAAGCCATGCATAATTCATGGTGGAAATTTACAGTATGCCCATAGTGAACATTCGACGACGCATCTCACAATAAAAAGCTATACCAATGGTAAATAAAAGAGATGCCGAGGTGTTCATTGTCTGTTTGTCTTGTCATTTTGATGTGGGCTTGTTCCATGTCATCGGGCACGGAGGTACCCCATTGGCGGTTCTTGATGATACGTGTATACTTACAATGACAAGAGCTTGCTTGGGACTCTAAGTCAAGTAGCATGAGGTTTGGGTATTCGTACTTCACGGGGCACGAGGTTTTCAACTTATGATTTGTCAAGCATATGCATCATAAGTGTATTCGCATTAACTTTAACCATTCAAGATGCCTATGATGGGGGCAATGAGAGCTCAAAGCTAGTAAGTACCATAATTTTTGAAGGTTTATAAAACTCGCAATCACTGCTTCCCTCCGCGAAGGGCCTTTCTTTTAATTTTTTGTTGAGTCACCACCTTCTATCTTTATGCACCGTCTAAGAGAGCATAGTTGTCATTCTGAGTATAATGTGCATTGTCCCAAAGTTTTCATTGATTGATTCATGATGTTGGTTTCACTTGTTCTTAAATTACTTGTATCTTGTCGTCCTCTTAAACTTGAAGGTGTCCTATGCATTTATGTTTTGCTCTCTCATGAAGGACAAGCAGAAAACCATTTGTATGTTTTTCCATATGATTTGAACACATGTTTGACTTTCATTGTTTTATTTTCATGATCTTTCATTTGTGTTCTTTTTCATGTTATAACATGGTTGCTAAGTTTCTTCTATCAAGATTATATCTTTCATGCCCATGTTTTAAGTTCTTTTGATCCCAACACTCAATGCTTTGCATAGATGATCAAGATTGTGTAGGTGCATATCACCTCAAAAATTATTTATTTTGTTATCACATACCTACTCGAGGACGAGCAGGAGTTAAGCTTGGGGATGCTGATACGTCTCAAACGTATCTATAATTTTTGATGCTCCATACTTGTTTTTACACCATTTGCTTAGTGTTTCATTACACTTCGTGGTGTTTTTATGCATTTTCCGGAACTAACCTATTAACAAGATGCCACAGTGCCAGTTCCCTATTTTCTGCTGTTTTGTGTTTCAGAAAAGTTACATAGGAAATATTCTCGGAATTGGACGAAACAAAAGCCAAACATCCAAAAATTTACCGAAGCTTCCAGAAAACCGAAGAGGAGATGGAGTGGGGCCACGAGGGGCCCACACAATAGGGCGACGTGGCCTAGGCCCTGGCTGCGCCCCCTATGTGTGAGACCGCCTCGGTCCACTTCTGACGGTGCCCCTTCGCCTATAAAGACCCCCCGATGGGAAAAACCTAACCACCCGATCAATTTTTCAGAAACACATCATGATCCGCCGCCGTTGACCCAAGATCGGGAGGGTCCAGAAGCTCTTCCCAGCACCCTGCCGAAGAGGGGAATCGCCACCAGAGGTCTTCTTCATCGCCATGCTTGCCTCCGACGCGATGAGTGAGTAGTCTACCTTGGACTATGGGTCCATAGCAGTAGCTAGATGGTTGTCTTCTCCACCATGTGCTTCATGTTTAGATCTCATGAGCTGCCTTACATGATCGAGATCACCGTTATATAATTCTACATGTTGTGTTTGTTGGGATCCGATGAATATTGGTGTTATGTTGAGTTGATGTGCTGAATCATATATCTTATGTTATCTCTATGTTGTTTATGATCTTGCATGCTCTCCGTTGTTAGTAGCTATCTTGGCCAAGTAGATACTAGTGACTCCAAGAGGGGGTATTTATGCTCGATAGTTGGGTTCATGCCTCTATTTAATCTGGGGGAGTGACAGAAACCTCTAAGGTTGTAGATGTGTTGTAGCCACTCGGAGAAAACAACATTCTTATGTCCAAGGGCATATGCTTTGTTTACATTACACACTTTGCTTAATGCGGTTATCTGTTGTTCGCAACTTAATACTCATGGGGTGTTCAGACGATATCCTCGTGAGTGGATTATTAGCCATAGATGCAGTTGGATAGCGGTCTATGTATTTTGTTGTAATGCCCAGAGTAAATCTCATAGTGATCCTCGCGACATATGCACGTTATCTTTATTCTATCAATTGCCCAACTGTAATTTGTTTACCCAGCATGTGTTATTTATTTTATGGAGAGACACCACTAGTGAACTGTGGACCCCGGTCCAATTTCCTTTATATTGCTATCACCTATTTACTTTACTCGCATTGTTTACTTTACTCGCATACTACTATTGCTTTCCACTCGATACGCTCATACCTTTGTTTACAGCAAACCGGTGAGATTGACAACCTCATCGTAAGTTGGGAGCAAAGTATTTGGTTGTGTTGTGTGCAGGTTCCACGTTGCTGCTTGCAAAGCAAAGCCTGGACGAGGCGCCATATAAATTTTCCATCGTAAATTGGAGCTTCCAGCAAAGTTGAAGCAAGTTCACAATGTTTTCCATGTTTCGCAACTTCGAAAGTGTCTGAAGGCACCTGAAGACTCTATTACTCATGATGACCTAGATCTTCAAGCAGACTTGACTTATGATGAGAAGCCAACAAAGATTCTAGAGGAGAACTGGAAGAGACTTCAGAATCGTGCAATCAAGTTTTGTAAAGTACAATAGAAACATCACTCTGAACGAGAAGCAACTTGGGAGAAAGAAGAGGATTTGAGACAAGCATATCCAGAACTCTTGAGGTACACAAGTTATAACTTCGGGACGAAGTTCTGATAAGGGGGGAAGACTGTAACATCCCAGCATTTAGGAATAAACGAAGGGTAGAAATAGGACTTTTGTGCATTCATGCATCTAAAATCTGAGTAATTTTTTCGCAAATTCAAAAACCTGAGAGAGCAAAGCTTCTATCTAAATAACACTTAGGGTTAGAGGTTATTAGAATGTTATGAGTTTTGCTATGATCTCTTGAAGTTGTTGTTTAAGTGATTTTGGAATTTCATTTTGATTCTTGAATATTATTAAACTAGAACAAATAATCATTAATAAAATATAACTCAATAATAAATTGAGTTGGATAATAGAAATTGAATAAGTAGACAAAGTAAACTGAAATATTACTTTATTAATATTAAACACATTTACAATGTCTTTACATATTGGTAAAGTAAAAAGAATATTACATAAGTGAAAACAAAAGAAACACTAAATCCTGGAAACTATCTAATTAATCTTCAATGTCTTCACTTTGATCTTGAACTTATTACCTGCAAAACAAACAATGCTCAAATAGAAACAGAGTTAGGGTTAGATGGAGTGACTCTCAGATTTTGGCATAACTCATGCCATTTTCATCATTGAGTTCAATTGACCAAGTGTAGTATCTGTTCTTTTAATTACTGGGGTACAAAGCACTTGGGTACCAAACCATTTCACAGCACGTCCAAGTGACGAGGGGTTAACTCGACAAATGTCCTAGATGAAGGACTTAGGATCGGGGAGATAGGGCGTCGGATGAACTCGAAGGTAAAGTTAGTCGAAATAGGTATGCGTCAAAAGTAAACTTGGGTGTTTAACCTGGCTTGCTTTCAATCTGGCCTACACCGTCCCCTCCTGGCCCCTATATATAGGTGGCCAGGTCTCGAGGATCGGGTAGGGTCCGATACAGATTACAATATCGACATACGGTAAAGACTCGTATTCGACTATCATTACAATTGGGCCTAGCTTAACGGGCCTCAGGGGTACTCAACATACGGGCTCTATTAACTATACCCTTGTCAGTAGCCCCTGAGATTCTACCAGAATTGTAGATTCGGGTTGAATCTCTAATCTTCAAATCTTTGACTTGATCATTTCTTCGACTTCTTCTTATCTTCAAATCTTCGACTTGGTCTTTCGACTTATTTTCATGATATTCTTTCGCAAGGGGTTTTGATGAACAAGCCTGACAACTCTGACGGATCAAGAGGTCAGTTAACTGCCGGAACAGATACTTGTCACCTACTTCAAATTCAATCCCCTTGGACTTGAATTCGGGATACCGGTCAAACCCACTCTTTTGCCGCATTTAGGACTTACAAAGAATGAATCCCAGTGATTCTCAGGGTACCTAGTGCATCCACCAGGATTTTCTTCGCGTCGTAGACACGGATACATACCAGCAGAGCGCATCCATGTGCGTATACCAGGCCACACAGGACGGATCCCGGGGTCTTACCTTCGTGATAAATCACGGCATTCGAGTTTCGTTGCAATAACGCAACTCGAGAATCTTATGTCGCAGCCAAATTTTGACTGAAAATATTTGGGTTTTAACAACCATAAAACTCGCTCCCGATGGGAGTAATCTTTTTGTACTTTGTCGACTATATAGTCGAAATTTGTATGATATACTTCCTTCATCCTTGATATTGATTATCTCATCCTCTATCGGGTGCGCGCTCAGCGCTCCCGATGGGAGTAGCCCCCGAGGCTATGTTTGGATACTTGTAACCAAGCATAGGCTCAAAGTTCAGTTCTTCTTCCTCCTGTTAACGTCTACTATTTGCAAGCCCCCGAGTCCAAGTCGAGGTTTTCATATCATGCGACCACAGTCTCCTCTTCTTGTTTTGTCTCTTTGGTATTATCGTCTGCTGTGTGCAGAATTTAACTCCTGTAAAATATGTTTACGGGCCTTGTTTTAGCACAGGGGCCCGATAATACGTGCTTATAAATAAAGCACCCTCTAGCAAGGGTAAAAGCCATAATCAGATTCCTCCTCCGCCGCATCTTCTTCTCCCTCCATCTAGGGTTTTCCTTTTTCCTTTGTCCACATGGCTGATGCAGATGGTTCCCGTCTAAACCTTGGCTCTCCGGTGGCGCCCCGAGGTCGAGGTCGCCCTCGTGGAAGCAAAAACAAGAACAATGCAACTCCGGCCGCCGCAGGATCGTCACTGGCCGTTCCAGCCAAGCGCCGTCCCGGTCGCCCACCTGGGAGCAAAAATAAGCCCAAAGTGACTGGCGCGGCCCCAGGTTCAAGCGTCCCTCCTCCTGTTTCTTCCGCTGCTCCTGCTGCTCCTCCCCGAATCTTTTCTTTCTTCTGCATTGCTATGGCACAGTGCCGCCAAATTCAGCGCATGCCGCTGAATTTCACCAAGTTCATGGATGGGCGGGAGCTGCGAGAAGCGGTTCTCCGTGAACAGTCTGGCAGTGGGACTCCATACGAGGTAGAGGTTTGGTATGACGGCGATGGCGAGCAGTACTTGAGGGGTGGCTGGTCACAATTTGCAGAAGACCATGACATCCACCAAGGCTTCTTTATGGCCTTCGACTTCCACATCGGCACGTCGAAGTTCGACGTGAAGATCTATGATGGCACCCAGTGCCAGAAGAAGTATGAAGCTGAAGTCCACTTCCATTAGGATCTTCTTTTTATGTAATTTCGCTTGACAATGTCCTTGCCGTCATGTTTATCTGTAATGAATATTCGTACTCTACTTTGATGGTTTTACTAGCACCATGAAAACAAGTTACTGTTCTGAGGTATGCTTGAGATATATCGGGTTCTTTGCGAACCAATTGGTATGAATAATATCGGGTTCTTTTGTGAACCAAGTTGTCTGAATATTATCGGGTTGTCTGCACAACCTTTACAGTGAAAAAGGTCTCCATGTCGCGATAGAAATTTCGTTCGTACGACCCGAGGGTTGAAGCCCCCGAGCGGAGAAGTAGAAATACTTGTACAATTTTGTCGAGTTTAACCCAAAGAACCCGACCTATGGCCTCATGTTCTGGGTTCAGAAGGTTAACTCGAATTTAATGATACCACTAGATTTAGTCTACGCGTAAAAACGTCGTAGCTGCTCCGCATTCCATGAATTACTCTCGTCTTTTCCTGTCTTCTTGTCTTGTAGTCGATGTGCTCCTCCTGGAATTACTTCTGTGACGATGTAGGGTCCCACCCAAGGGGACTCCAATTTGCCATGGCTGTCTTGCCTGAGTCGCAAAACTAGGTCTCCCACCACGAAGGATCGTGGACGAACTCGACTACTGTGGTAGTTTCGTAGACTCTGTTGATACTGCGTGGCTCTTTCTAATGCCTTATCCCTTGCTTCATCCAGTGCATCGACATCGTTCTGCAGTGCTTCTGTCGATGTTGTCTCGTCGTATGCCGTCACTCTTGGGGCCTCGTGTGTAACTTCGACTGGAAGCACGGCTTCTGCGCCATGGACCAGGAAGAAAGGAGTTTCTTGAGTTGCTGCGTTAGGCGTAGTTCTTAGGCTCCAAAGAACGGAGGGCAATTCTTCTACCCAAGCGCTCTTGGCTTTCTCGAGAGGTGCTAAGAGCCTCTTTTTTATCCCACTACATATCAGGCCATTGGCTTTTTCGACTTGCCCGTTCGTCTTTGGGTGCGCCACAGATGAGAATTTGAGCTTGATCCCTAGTCCTTCGCAATAACTCTTGAATTCTTTTGAAGTGAAGTTTGTCCCGTTGTCTGTGATGATGCTATATGGTACACCAAAATGGAATACTATCGACTTGATGAAGCTGATTGCTGCTGTCGAATCCTGCGTTGTTACCGGGGCCACTTCCACCCACTTGGTAAATTTATCGACTGCCACTAGCATGTAAACATGCCCTCCTGGCCAAGATTTGTGCAACTTTCCCACCATATCGAGGCCCCATTGCGCAAAGGGCTAGGACAAAGGTATTGTTTGTAGCTCTGCTGCTGGTGCATGCGGTCTAGATGCAAATCTTTGACATGCTTCACACTTTCGAACTATATCTTTTGCGTCTTCGATGGCTGTTAGCCAATAAAATCCTGCCCGGAAAGCCTTTGCCGCTATTGCTCTGCTGCTAGCATGATGGCCGCACACTCTACCGTGTATGTCTTGTAGTATTGTTTGTCCTTCCTGGGGTGTTACACAACGCTGCAAAACGCCGGTAATACTCTTCTTGTATAATTTCCCCTGCAACACGACAAATGCCTTCGATCTTCGAGTTATCCTCTTGGCCTCCACTGCATCTTCTGGTAATTGTTTATTTATCATGTATGCAAGATATGGCTGCATCCATGTTTCTTCTATCATCATGACCTCCTCTGGCTCCGACGGAGCCCCCGAGTCTGCTGCAGTAGTCGAACTTTTCCCACTTTTTATTGATCTTTCTACTATTTCTTTCCAAAATACTCCGGACAGCACGGGTAAACACTGTGACCCGATATTTGCTAAATTGTCGGCTTCTTCATTACTATTCCTGCTTATGTGCGAGACTTCGCATCCATCGAATGTTCCTTCGAGATAATGATATAAATTATTGTAGGCCATCATGTTGTCATTGATTGTGTCACATCTGTTCATAACCTGCAGGACAACAAGGTTGGAATCTCCAAATATTTTTAGGCGATTTGCTCCACATGCTTTGGCCATCTTCATTCCGTGCAACAAAGCCTCGTATTCTGCTTCGTTATTAGAAGCCTGTGGAAAGCTCATCCTTAAGACATACTTCAATTTGTCGCCGTGAGGCGATATCAAGACCACTCCTGCGCCTGCGCCTTGAACTCTCTTAGAACCGTCGAAGTACATTGTCCAAACACTGGATAAGTCTGGTGGTCCCGTGCTTAGGAGCTCCAGCCACTCTGCCGTGAAATCTGGCAAGACTTGCGACTTGATCGCCTTCCTTTTTTCGTACGTGATGTCCATGGGAGATAGCTCGATTCCCCACAAAGAGACACGTCCTGTTGCTGAAGGGTTGTTCAATATGTTTGATAGTGGTGCTTCATTGACCACTATAATTGGATGCACCGCAAAGTACTGTCGCAGTTTTCGTGCAGTTGTGAAAACACTATATGCAAGTTTCTGATAATGCGGGTACCTCTGTTTTGTCGGAGATAACACTTCACTGATGAAATATACTGGCCTCTGGACGCCGTGGGCTTTTCCTTCTTTGCTTCTTTCGACTACTAACACTGTGCTCACCACCTGATGGGTTGCGGCGATGTAGAGTAGCAGTGGTTCTTTTACTTTTGGTGCGACCAGCACTGGCGGCGTGGAAAGCACTTTTTTCAACTGTGCAAAAGCTACGTCTGCTTCTTTCGTCCATTCAAATTTATCATCTGACTTCTTCATAAGTGCATAGAAAGGAAGCGCCTTTTCTCCCAATCGAGCAACGAAACGACTTAAAGCCGCGACGCGCCCTGTAAGTTTCTGCACGTCGTGTAGTTTCGTGGGTTTTCCCATTGTCAAAATTGCTTGAATCTTCTCTGGGTTCGCCTCTATTCCTCGTGCTGATACCAGGAACCCTAAAAGTTGTCCTACTGATACGCCGAAGGAACACTTTGTCGGGTTAAGCTTAAGCTTGTACCTGCTCAGGTTGTCGAAGGTTTCTGCCAAGTCGCTGATTAGAGATTTCTCCTCTCTTGTGGTGATGACTACATCATCAATGTAGACTTGGATGTTGCGCCCTATTTGGCTTCCGAGGCAATTTTGCATCATCCGTTGATAAGTTGCTCCTGCATTTTTTAGGCCGAACGGCATCACTTGGTAGCAAAACACTCTGTATGGTGTGATGAAGGCCATTTTTTCTTCGTCTTCTTTCTTCAATTTGATCTGATTGTAACTAGAATATGCGTCCAAAAATGAAAGCCTCGCGCATCCCGCTGTTGAGTCGATTATCTGATCGATGCGGGGTAGAGGGAAGGGATCCTTTGGACAATGCTTATTGAGAGATGTGTAGTCGACACATACTCTTTGTACGTCTGTGTTCTTCTTGGGTACTATGACTGGGTTCGACACCCAACTCGAAGTTTTGATTTCTCTGATAAATCCGGCATTTTCTAGCCTGTGCAACTCTGATGCTATCGCCTTCCTTTTAGGTTCATTAAATCGTCACAATGGCTGCTTGACTGGCTTTGCCTTGGGATCTACATTTAATGCGTGCTCGACGAGTTCCCTGGGAACCCCTGGCATGTCTGATGGACACCAGGCGAAGATTTCCCAGTGCTCACGGAGGAACTCAACGAGCGCGCTTTTCTATGCGGGATCCAAGTTCACCGCAATTGATGTCATCATGTTTGCATCTGTAGGGTGTACCTGGATTTTCTTTGAGTCCTGAGTTGTGTCGAAAGCCTGATCTGGCAGGGATCGTCCAACATCGGGTAGTACATTATGATCCGTTTCTCCTTTTAACCTCTCATATTCTGCTGTCATGCCGAAGGTTTGCGCCATCCTGTTGAATTCTCTGTCGCATGTGTTGGCTACTTCAAAGCTCCCTTGTACTGTGATTGTTCCTTTGGGTCCTGGAATTTTTATCGTAAGATACGCGTAGTGTGGTACCGCCATGAATTTTGCAAATGCTGGGCGTCCCAGGATTGCATGATATTGTGACGGCCAGTCCATAACTTCGAATTCTAGCTTCTCTCTTCGGTAGTTGCCGCTGCTGCCAAAGCAGACATCGAGTTCTATTCTTCCCAAAGGGTAGTTTGCGGCTCCTGGTACTATTCCGTGGAAGGAGCAATCTGTTGGCTTCAGACTCGACAGCGAGATGCACATTGCCTTTAAGGTTCTAGCATACACTACAACATGACAGATCTTTGGTAACACAATGATGTAACATATACAAAAATATGTTACAACAAAAATTAGAGTAACACATCATTTGTGTGCAAATGACCGGCTGTAACACAAACTGTATAAGACCCAAAATTGTGTTACAAAGGTATTAACTCTGTAACAAATAATTATGTGTTCGAGTCAATGTGTTACAAGTATATTGACAGAGTAACATATAAGTATGTGTTGGTGGGGATGTGTTACATACTTTAGTATGAGTAACACATAATCATGTGTGCTTGTGCATAGTGTTACAAGTTCTATTATAGAGGGAAATAGAAAAATAATAAATTGCATGTATACATCACCATTACCTTATACATAGAACCCACTTGTAAATACCGAAATATTTTGACATAGTTTTGATAAATACCATACTAATCAAATTTGGCACGAGTTTTTCAGTGACTCGATGAACCATACATGCCAAAGCAAACATTTTAAATTGATCATACAAAATTAAGTATTGACTTCAATACTTATGAAGGAGCAAACGACCGACCACACACGAGATCATAATTGCTAAACTATACGGTAGTACAACTACCCACGAGTGCTATACTAGTGTGAAATGACAACACTCACACGATCCCGTACAACATCCATGGGCCGGTGGAGCCAGGCCCCGGACAACAACTGGCCCACTTGAAAAAATTGGAAGCCAATATATAAGAATATTTAAATTTGGCCCATGTTGTAGAATGTTAAGCCCATTATTTTTTGAGATTTAAGGCCTCACAGACACTCAGCTATTGTCCAAACCAGCTAAAATGCAGCCCATGCAACTTGTGAATGCAGTAGTAAGAGATGAAAGGAAAAATGCATAGTGCATGCTCCTATTCTACACAGGAGACTAGGAAGCTTAGGCGTCTTGGCACACGGGGCCCCTAGGTTCTAGCGGTGCGTGTAAGAATCATGTAAGGTAATTTTGCTCATTTCTTTTCTCTGTGAATTAGGTGGTTGGTTATTGCTATGGCTGTGGTTTTCTCTAGGTGGACATTTTGAGCCAAGTGTAAGTGTACTTACTATTTTAGCCAAAATGTGCGAAAGATGTCATATTTAAAAAATACATATATATGAAGATGAACCACATAGCGCTAAGTAAAGTGGGAAAACTTGAGATTTATCCAAGTAGCCAATCACCTAAAGGAAATTGCTTTGAATAACTGGTGCTATTTTGGTCAAAATATGATGTTGATCTGAGCAACAAAGTTGAATATACATTTACATTTGTACTAAGAAACTAAACCATCAATATATGTACAGAATGGGTACAAATCAGAAAAGAATTAGGAGGTAGGTAGACCAAATTAACTGTATATATACACAACATTAACAATCCAAAAGGGAAGACAACAAAAAAACCCTACACAAATAAGGTCCAAATGTTGTTCCATCTCTGATCCCTCCTAATAAATTCATCAACTTTAACTTAATTGCCTACCATGTCCGGATCATATGCATACCAGGCAATTCGTTGCCTTATGGAACCTGCAATGTTGAGTTAGTAACTTTATCTTTTCAATTGGTTAGGAGGCTTGAACACTGCAAACCAAAGGACAGGCAAGACAGCGAGAACGACGAACACGCAACAACAACCATAAACCAGTAACGTTATTTGTTTGATGCACTGCAAAAATAAAAATTAACTGTCATAGTTTATACACAGGGTCAGCTTGTGAAGTAAATGAATCTAAAAATGCATATATAGATGATATTACAACCCAAGCTTATAAACCATTTAAGCATACTGAAACCATGACTTGGATAGTAATAACTGAACATTGCTTGTGGTCAAGTACTTAGGTAAACTATATCTGGTTGGGTAGTCAGTGCCCTATTTTTATCAACAGAGGGTATTTTAACCCCTCCCTTGCTGTCACTCTCGATATGGTGATACAAAATTGCCAGTGAGAAAGTACAGGTTTTGGTAAATAGACACCTACCTGGTCCAAGGTCCTCTTCTATTCATCGGTATCACATGGCAGTATGAACACATTCACTCCTTCTCTCGAAACAGGCTTTCGCCCCGCTATATTAATATAGCAACCACACCGATACAATAGTTCGAAACAAGAAAAATGCTGGGGCAACAGCAAAAACATGCCCAAAAGGAAAAGAAATGACAACAATGGCGAATCGACAAAGCAACGACAACTCGCAACCGCTGCGCCCTTCAACTTTTCCACCACGACCCAAGCATTCCGAAGCGCCCAGAGCCAAGCACCACCTTCAAGAAGGGAGGCGCCATTGACACGGCGCTGCTGCCCGGAGCAGATGGTCCTGGGGTTTCCCCCGGCTCGAAGTAGAGTGTACGGAGGCTTCCCACGACGCCCTTCAAGAAGGAATGGAGCCACTCGAAAGCGGCACTGCGTCAGGGTCAGACAAGCCGACAGGGATTTCTCCCGACCACCGCCCACAAAAAACTCAGGCGCAACGGAACACCACCACCAAACTTCACCACCCACTAGCACGCGCCACCACGGTCTTGTAGTCACCATCCCCGTCTCTTCGAGACCACTGGCGCGAGACCTGTATGATGGAGGTACACAACATCACCGGGACACGGAACAGCAGCACTTCAGCCGCGCGGGAGGGACCCACCTCCACCGCCGAACTGCGGTCATTGACCAGACAGAGCTGTCGGAGCTGCGGGAGGGACCCACATTCACTCCTTCTTATCCCATTAAAAAAAGCCTGTATAGTTCTCACCAAGTCGTAAGCTTGGGATTCAGGATCTGGTCCCAGTTCAAAAGGATTTTGGGTCTCAGGTTCAATTATTTGAGGTTCCCTATAAGCATCTTCAACAGGCTGGCAAAAATTAGATTTTGTTCCTTCACACTGTGACGGTGATCGTTTCTTAGTAGAGATGTATGGTTCACTTTTACCATGTCTATTAGTAGAGATGTATGGTGTTGTTTTACCATGTCTATTAGTAGAGATGTATGCTGATGTTTCACCATGGCAGCCCCAAACTGTATATACACCTGAAATGCCATGAAAAACTAGTGATCATATACGTCTTGGCGCTTCAATAACAATGCATTGACAAAAACGGATCTTGGCATCAGAACTTTTCTCATGTAGGCAAAGTCAAGAAAAACCATCTACGACGATCAAGTACTTGCCACTTGGTCTAGGGAAAATAAGTAACTCTTTTATAGCTTGATGCAAATTGAGCACTGGTACTGAAATTAATATATTTAAAGCATAATATTGAAGGGACAGAAGCTATTGATGTGGTGCCCATGCTGCGACCATTGCAAACTAAGATTTGAAACCACTCTTGGGAGTTTAAACTGTTAATTTAATAGAGTGACACGCAGCTACTTGATACTAAAACTGCCAAATGGAGCTAGCCTAATTCATATACTCATCAACATGGCATTTTCCCAAGTTCGTACAGATACAACCTATTTTTCTGAATGGTATTAGTTGATCACATGCCTTGTATGGTATTGTTTCGATCTAGGCATGGCCATTTACTATCAAGATTTTTATTCTCTAGCACTTCTCAGATCCGAGCAATCTAATAAGTTAAGCATCGCATTGTGAATTTTGGTAAGATCTGTTCATATTTCTCACTGACTTTTGAGTTCATCTAATAAGTCAAGAACCACTTGATACTAAATCCCATCACTAATGTTTGCTATGGCAAAGATTTCCTACTAAAATTATAAGAATTAATTACTAATATTATCACTAAATCTCAGAGCCGAGGTCTCATCTAAAATGTGAATTTTGAATATGGTTGAGCTGACAGTAACTTTGTTGCAAATTATCTAACAGACAAGGCTGGCGATTTTTTTAACTACAATTATCTATCAGCCTAACAAAATCATCAGGTTTATAGGGGATTTGAGCCATCGATTGGGGACTTACTTTGCCTGATTGATCAGCGATCAGACGTATATGCCGTCGTGGATAGATGGGTTGGGTCGATGTGGGACGGGAGGCCGATGAGGTGCGGGACAACGGGCAAACCAGGGTCGACGGGGACGGGCAGGCAGTTCACTTGATTTTTGAGACTCGTGGTTAGCGGCGCGCGCGGCGGCTGAGGCTCGTGGAGTCGGCGGTAATGGCGGCGTCCGTGGATGAGGAAGAAAACGAGATCTGGAGACTTCTTTTTTCTTGGAGAGATTTTTAAGGGTAAAGACGCAGGGGCGTCGATTCACTTGATTTTACTGTATCGAGTGACCTACAAATCTTTAAGGAGCTCTAAGCTCCCTAGATTTAAGCTCCTATGGTGGAGTCGCATGTCACTTTTGTTTGTCTCACTTGGCTATAGTAGTATGTATATTGGTTCACAGTCACAAAGCCTAGATCTGCCAATCCGATAATTTTTTAATTCCTAATAAATGTATCCATAACAATTTAATTATTCCCTCCGATTCATATTACTCTTCGCTAGTATGGATGTATCGAGACATATTTTAGAGTTAGATACATCCATACTAGAACTGGCCCACCACGAAATCTCTCTTGCAATATCACAATATCGCATCCGACAAACCAGAAAAGCTACCGAACAAACTAGAACTGGCCCACCACGAAATCTCTCTGTGTGGGGCGAGCCTCCACCCCGTATATGGTGTATAAGATTTGTGTAGAGTTTGGCTGTCGGTTGAATCAAACATCTTTGGTTCATCGCGATGTTGCTCTTATTGGACCTACTTGCAGCGCTTGGCTGTCGATGTAATCGGGAGTCCGGTGGTCTCTTCAGTTATGGGCCCTCGGTTGGGCCATACCTTGTGGCCTATGTATGTTTTTCCAATGCATGTTGTCGTTGTGGTGTGTTGTTTGGAGGCGCATGTGGTCAATATGGAAGCGAGCGAGAAACATGGGGTTGGTTCACTGCTGTTTTGACATGGCATATTTTCTGCTTCTTATTGTGGTGCCAATGGTTTTATTCGCCTAGTTGGTGCTCTTCCTTTTCTTTGCCGGCTGCTCTGCATCATTGCATGTGGTTTTTTGAGCGCCGCTGTGTCCGCTTGTGTTTTCCAAGGCAGCTGCTTCCCAGCTATGGTACATTCCCTCTGCATTATTTTTGTGTGTTGTTGTTGTGGTGGCTCCGTTGCAGTATGTCACGAGCAGCAAGGACGCAATGACAATGCATCATCCTACAAAATGTGTCTAGCCTCATGATGTACCTAGATACAAAACTTCGTGATCCAGCAACAAAACCATGTATGCGGTGACAAAAGAAAACCATGCGACAAAATTTTAACGCAGGTATAGAAGGACGGCGCGGCAGAGCGCGCAAGGTCCATCTAGTACTAGGGTGTCCTAGAGCATCTCTAACCGTTCCTTAAAATTTTCAGAACTGTAAACTAACTGCCGGTTTACAGATTTGGGTCAAAAATCATCATCGCTCAGCTGTAGTTGGGATAAAATCTTAAATGAATTTGAGGACGCCATTACATCCGCACTGCGGAACCTCACATACACGGGTTTGGGCACCGCACCAGACGCGACTCCTCCCCTCCCCCTTGATTTTGATGGGACGGACATTTCCCCCTGCCCCTTCCCGCTCCCCCGCTCACTTGCTCCATCGAGGACGTTGCCGCCACCAACGTGAAGAAATGGGAGCTGGCGGGCACGCACCTCGTTGTCGATGTTGCTGCCGCGCTGGCAACCTGCTCGACAGTTTGCTCGAGAGGTACGATATGGACACCACTTGATTATTTCGGTGATAGTGACGATGCTGAGGATGATGATGCCGGGGAGTATCAACCGTTGAAGAAGAAGATAACGAAAAGCTTCTCTACGATTGAAGACACTTGCTTGGTGCGGGCATGGTCCCATGTATCAATTGATGGAGCGATCGGGAGTGACGAAACCAGAAAGCTCTACTGGCAACACATGGAAGCCATGTTTCTCAAGCTCATTCCTCGAGAAGCTATGTCGGTAGAGTGATCATTTCAATCTCTCCAACGTCGGTGGGATGTGATCACATCATGTTGTAGCCGTTGGGCCGACGCAATGGAGCAAGTGAGGGCTCATCATCGAAGTGGCATTCATATCAAGGATTATGTGGGTGCATTCTAGCTCTTTACTTTTGCAGAAGTATTATTAGGTTCGTTATGTGAGTTTGATTCCTTCTTACATTTCATATTTTTAGTTTAGTTGAATTTATATTAATGAATGTCATTCTCTTTACTTTTGCAAAAGTATTATATTTTAATATCGTTATTTAATTTTTTTCCATAATATGACTTTATTCTAGCCGAAATATTTACCAATAGATCTATTCTTTTTACAAAAAAGAATAATACATTTTTCTATATCAATATGATTATTTTGGTCTAGAGGAAAACCAGTGGAGGGAAAATTTTAATCATTCCCGCTAATATACAATTTTCCCTCCATTTGACAGCTCCTATATATTAACCTTCTAATTAATCTCTTCACCAAATCAATCTCCCTCCCTAAAAAACGCATCTAGACATAACTGAGTCGCCGCCCCTGACGGCCACCACCGCGCCGCTCTCCCACCGCTGCGACGCGCCCCGACTGCCCTCCACCACACCGGCGCACTCCACCTCCGAGACGCACACCGCCGCGCCGCCCCCTGCTGCCCACCACCACCACGCCCCCTCCACCTCCGAGACGCCCACCACTACGTCCTCCTCCCCGTCGCACCAGGAACTCCATTCCCCTCTTCCTGATTGCACCAGACAGATCGATCTGTTCCCCTCCATCGCCAAGGCCCAGCCACCCTCCTAGCACTCTCGTCCACTGCAGGCATTTGTCCAGCCTCCCACATCCCGTGTGAGTATAGACGTTTGTTCAAGCCTCTTAAGTCCTGCAGTATGCCATCGACTGCCTTGTATGGTATTGTGTTAATTCTGCAATCTTTACATTCGAATAGCATGCAATCCCATGACCCATGTTTCTTTTTGTAGGATTGTTCGGTTCTGCGACCCAAGTTGCAGAGGGCACGCCCACAACCTGTTACAATTGATTTACCTGTCCGAGACTACAGACTGGTTGATTCCTCTCCCCTGCCCTCATTTATCTGCTATGAATTCACTAGTAAATGGCACGTGCCATGTATGTTGCTTGCATCAGATTTGGATAAACAAAAGGAAACTACAGTAATTTCAAAAAGTTTGACCCGAACTGAATTTTAATCATGTTTAACATGTATGCTGAAACATGGTTATCGAGCTGAGATTTTGTAGTGACCATTTCCTAGGTTCATGGCCAGCTCTTCTGCATGCTGCCAGCATGAAGCACTCTGATGAGCAAATCGACCAGAAATCCCAGTTCAGCAGTCAGTTCTGTATACCTTCAGAACTTCAGACAGCTGTTCAAGACGGCTATGAAAGAGATTATATGATTGGCATAATCAGGATATATGTTTCTAAGTAAAATCTACTAAAGCTAAAGAATAGATGTATAGATCAAAACAATTTCTATTTATGGTTTTTAATCACGGTTCTCTGATATGAGGCTGCAGCTTTGCATGCGGTTTTATCTATCCCTCATTGTATTGCTTGGTCGATTGGTACTACCATGGTGCTGCACTCTTGTATCTGACTATGTGATGCTGTAGTGTAACAGATCTTGTGAGAACATGGGCATATGGATAGTACCGATGGATCATAGCAGTATTGACAGTCCTTTCTTTTTGATTTACATTGTTAGACACGTTCTTCAAGTTATAGCTTCACAAAATATTTAAAACAAAAAAGTGATTAGTGACATAGAATGCTATATCCATTTCTTTACATTTATCTTGGCATTTATTCTATTTTTTGACACTGTTCACTGTTCAGTATTGTATGCTGCAGAAATGCACTCTAAATTGTAGGGGCATGTTCTTAACTTCTAGAAATATACAGTCCTGTCTAAAATAGATTTTTAAACTTGTAATCGTTCGAATGACATCTTTTTTATATCTAGGATGGCAATGGACATTCTGACCATATACGTGCATTATGAAGATGGAGATCAAGAGGTCAAAATCCTAAGTGTTAAATGTTTCAATGCTTTGTTTTTTCTCTCCGTCTTTTCTGTCCTATCAGTGTTCTTTCTGTTTTGTAGAGACAAGCTAATGAAATGTCTGAGGATAATAATGTAGGGCTTTAACATGAGAAGGATAATAATGTAGAGACAAGCTAATGACATGTCTAAGGATAACTACTCTTACTCATGTCACAAAGATAGAATATAAAATAATTACTTGCTTAACATTGCTATGTCACCGAACCAGGATGGCGAGCATGATAATGCCAATCAAGACGGCGAGCATGATAATGCCAACCAATTAATGATTCAACAAAAATCATCTGCACAAGACCTTGTTATCGACTCCGTGGTTGCCAGAGGTAACAGTTGTGTGCTTTTGAGTTCTGAAGTTGCAACTTTCTTAGAGAGGTGTGCTTATCGGATTGTGTACGTTTGTTGATTCAAATTTGATGAGTTCAAAACAATGAGTTCAAAGTTAGTGACTAGGGTGCAGATATATATGTGTGCGGAGATGTTCAGGATTTATTGTGTGCTGTCCTCCATGTGTGCTATCCTCCGGGCTTTCCAAGCTTGTTGCCCCTATCATGGTTGCTTCTGCATGCTGCGTTGGGCGCTTGTTTGCCGCATGCATGCATGTTTTGCTGCCAGGCATGTGTGCTTGCTGTTGGGTTTGTGTGTGGTTGCTTGGTGCTGGTGTTGGTCGCTGTCTGCTAATGATGTTGATGCATTATTGTGTAAGTGCAACAAAATATGCTAGTATTTTGATTAGCATTCAATTACTATGTCTTTATCCCATGGTATTTTATTAATTTGTATGTGTATACTTGCCGTATTGATGTTTCCAAAAATTTCTGTATCCTGTGTTCTTGTATACGTATCATAGTATCTGTCTTGGCATATTAGTGCTTCGTAGAAATTCAGCCATGCTAGATGCAGTAGCCTGTTACAGTTTTACTGACTACTGAGATACAATACAAATATCCCAAGGAACATATATTTTTACTAGCTTCTGTTATGATTACTTCTGGTTTGTCTTTGAGTTATAATTGTATCTTTGTAGGTGAAGGAAAAGAGAGATCAAGCGGGTGAATCTTGCAAGAGTAGACCAGCTGGGGACTAAAAAACAACAACGCCCCTCAAAATGAAAGCGTACTTCTTCACTCAAGGTAAGCTAAAGTTAGGAACCTCCATGTATGCGAATTATATCATTGGTTTCGTTAAATGGTAAATTTGATCATAATATAGGTTTGTGCCAAAGCTGTTATGAAAAGTTCAACCTATCCAAACAAACAGAATGTTGCGTATGCTACTATTAAGAGTATTCATCCTCAAACTAAGGGTGGTGGTATTGAGTTAGGTGTTGAATTTGCCCTTCTGCACATAGATGAAACTATTCTGCATAACGAGGAGTTGGCAAGAGAAGTATGCGACTGCAACAAATTTGGTGATGCTTCTGCAAGGATTTTCAATTGCTTGGCCTTCAGCTTTTGTAAGATATTTTTCCTTCCATTTTCTAGAATTATATTATGCACATTTCATCATAAAACTGTAAGGTCCAATTTTTCTTTTACAGATTCCAAAGAAGGATGGCTGAATACTCTAGTTCAATCAAATGTAAATAAAGTTCGAAGATTTTGCTTAGGGTGGATTGTAGCTGGATACTTCAGTTCGATCAAGAAGCAAATAATGACTGAAAGATTTTTCTTAGCAAAACTTGATGTTTACATTGATAGATTGAAAATGTAATATCATTTTAAGGTTTTTTTCTTTGGTTGAATTGATAAAAATTCTATGGTGTAATATTTGTCGCAATTGTGTTATGTATAGTCAAGTTGGTATGAATTATGATGCTGCACCAATGATATTAGCATTTATTTAATGTAATGCATATGTTTTCTACAGCCTTTTATGTTCGTAATAAATAGCTTTGATATATTCACTTTGTGTACGTTTTGCAATCTTTGACATTTTAATGTTGCCAAGCATCATCATAAATTAATTAAATGAGTATGTGTATTGATTTTATCAAACAAATGTACATTCCATATATTGATACTATTTATGTTTAATAAAAATATATTAAATATCTTGAGGTACTAATATAGTAGTGTTACTGACGGTGCTACGATAGTTAGAGTGTGTTACTAAGGTAGTTCATGACTATAAACAATAGTGTTACAATGTTTAGATATTATGTTACTGTTTGCATCCTCACGCTAAAAATTATGTTACTAGAGTTACTAAAATATGTTACCACCAGTGTTCTACGTCCATAAAAATATGTTACTATTGGTGTTACTATAGCTACAAAACAGTGTTACCGGCATATGCAGTAACACTTAACGTGAATGTTACTACATCATAGCCTGTAACACAAAATTTAACATATGGTAACAATTAATATGTGTGACTATGGACACCACTTAGTAACACGGCCTAATGGAACACATTTCAAAATATGTTACTATTTGGCCTAGTAACACTGTTTTGGACCTGTGGTAACACAAGACAGTGTTACCAAAGGTCTGTCCTGCTGTAGTGATATATTAAGTTTATGCCACTCCCTGCATCCATGAATACTCTTCCGATGTCGTATCCTCCTATTTGCGCCTTTAAAACCATAGGCGAGTGGCCTGGCCTGGGAACTTTTCTCGGGTGATCTGCTCTACTGAACTTAACTGGTTGTTCTGACCACCGTAGGTACTCTGTTGTAGCTGGTGGTGATGATATTGCTAGGTTTACTTGCCTGGATATGCTCTTTCGCTCTTTCTTTGACTTGAGCACCGGTTGAATCATGGCTGATATGTAAACTTTTGACCCTAGGTGCCTTGCTAGCCTTTGCATTTGATATCCTTGACTTTTGTGTTGTTCTCCTTGCCTCCCTCCTTGGCTTGAGCCCATGGCGCTTTGCAGCCTTAGGAATGTTCTACAATCCTTCATCTGATGATTTGAAACCCTTTTCCCGTCGAGATATGCGTAGTGGATTCGACAAGGTCCGTATAGCATATCCTCGGCCGAAGGACCGGAGTATCTCAATTTTTCTACTCCTTTTGCCTGAAACCTCCTATTTTCATATCCTTCCTCTTCTTCGAATATGTACCCCGCGGCTACCTGATTTCGCCTTCCTTGGTTATCCCTGCTGCGATGTCGTCTCCTCTGTCTACTTATTCTGTCGACTTCTGGTGAACGTCCTCTTTTGTTATTGTATGTGTCTTCTCCATCAGCGAATTTGTTGACTTGTTCCATTAACTCGGCTACTGTCATAGGTCTTGTTCTTCCTATTTCTTCCACGAGATCTGAGCGACGAAGTCCGGCCGTAAAGGCGTCTATTGCTCGTTCGTCGGAGACGTCCTCTGCTGAGTTTTTGATTATGCTCCATCGTTGTATATAAGAACGTAGAGTTTCGCCTTTCCTCTGCGCGCACGCCTTAACTTCCTCCAGTGATGCTGGGCGCTTATATGTTGAACAAAAATTTCGTGCGAATTGACTTTCGAGTTCCCCCAACTTCCGATGGATTCGTTGGGTAGGGTATTCAACCAGGACCGTGCTGCGCCGGTGAGGTGTAGCTGCAAACTTTGCATTGCAATCGTTTTTGTTCCCCCCAGTATCTGTACTACCTGCAGATAGTCTGATAACCATAGGGTAGGTTCTTGTGACCCGTCATACTTATGTTGGTCGTGTGGCAGTTTGAATCCTTTGGGTACCCTCGTTTTGCGAACCTTGCGGGTAAAGCATAACGCACCCATCTCTTTATCGTCGTCTTCATAATTTTCTTCCCTCCAAGCATGACGTGATTTGTTTACTCGAGTTTGCGCTATTATATTTCTTGCGTCCTCTTTCCTCTTCTGTCGCCTTTCCTCTTCTGATGACTCGTTGTACTCGTTATTCTCGAAGTTGTATCTGAACTTCTCCTTTTCCTTGCAGCTTGTCGACTTTGCCTCTGGGCCTTTTTCCCTGATCTTGCTTTCCACTATTCCAAGACTTCGTATCGCGGCTTGGTGCATATCTCCTCGCGGGTCCCCAGGTTCTGGCCTTGTAGTTAGTAAATACGCTTGTGCTGCTACCAATGCTGCTTCTGGCGTTTCTTGTATGAAGTCGTCTTCCTCCTCTTCTGACTGTGGGGTAGGGCTCCTTGAGTACCTTTCTTCTTCGCCGCGCGCCATTACCCTTCTATTGTGCTTTGGGTCTCCGTGCCTTTCTCTACTGTACTCTGAATCTTCATTATAGTCTTCCCAGTACTCCTCCCTTGATATACTGTTGTTGTCTTGAAAAACCATGTCTCTTTCCTCCCTAAGTTTCTTCCTGTGTTGGTATAATGCATACTGATAGCCCATTAGAACTTCTCTTCTCGATCCTTCGGGTACTCCCGTACCATGATTGACAGCTGATTTGATCATTCTCCATTCGCCAGCCGAAACGTGAACTTTCTCCTTTTCCTTTTTGTTGTGTTCTTTCATTTTGTCGACCTTTTTACTTCCTTCACTATTGTTTTCTTCTTCCGCCTCGGTGATAATAACGCATAACTGATGTACTTTGGAGACGCCGCTGCTTCCCACGGCGAAGTCCTTTGCGTTGTTGTGCGTCTGGCACGCTCTTTCTTCTGAGTCGAAATTTTCCCGAATTTTGTCGCCTTCTGCGATTGGTGCTTTGTCGAAGCTGACCGGCGAGTTTACCTCGCTGGAAGAGTCTTCTGATGATTCCAACGTTTCCTCTATTTTGGGCTTGTTTGCCGACGGATCTGATTTTGTCGAATCCGAGAGGCGGGATGAACCCGATGGCCCTATAATGATGCTCAGACTTCCAATGGTTAACTCCATCTCTTGATTTCCGTCGAGTTCTGAACTGCTGTTGGCTAAAAGCGAAAAAGCAGTCGAATTCATGCTTCCAACGCCCAGAGTCCCCACGGTCGGCGCCAATTGACGAGGGGTTAACTCGACAAATGTCCTAGATGAAGGACTTAGGATCGGGGAGATAGGGCATCGGATGAACTCGAAGGTAAAGTTAGTCGAAATAGGTATGCGTCGAAAGTAAACTTGGGTGTTTAACCTGGCTTGCTTTCAATCTGGCCTACACCGTCCCCTCCTGGCCCCTATATATAGGTGGCCAGGTCTCAAGGATCGGGTAGGGTCCGATACAGATGACAATATCGACATACGGTAAAGACTCGTATTCGACTATCATTACAATTGGGCCTAGCTTAACGGGCCTCAGGGGTACTCAACATACGGGCTCTATTAACTATACCCTTGTCACCAAGAGATGGATCAGATCAACACATAGGCAAGCAGCACACAAGCAGCTCAGTCACTGGACTGAGAAGGAGCTACCGGCAGCACCACAGCAGCTCAGCTGAGCCAGCAGCTGGTGAAGATGAGCTCGGCCAGAGCAAGTAGCTCACAACCGACCAGCACAAGACCAACACAAAGAACACCACAGTTCTTCCACAGCACCACAAATCCACTAGAACATCACCCAGCAAAACCATGGAGTAACCGAAAGCTCAAGACCATCCCAGGAGGAGAAGGGCAAGCAATCAGTAGCAGTCCCAGGAGGTGAAGGATAAGGAGTCATTCAGGAGGAGAAGAGCAAGCCACCAGCAGCTGAACCAGGAGGAGAAGGGCAAGCCAGGAGCAAGCCACAACTCACCAACTAGAAGTAGCAGATCAGCCACAAGACCACAACATCAAAGTTTTCCACCACAGGTTGGTATTCTGCACTGAATACCAGCAGTTGCTTGATAAACAAACAACTGCAAGCATGGTTGGGTCTTGGTAGCTTTTTCCTCAGACTAGAAAAGTGATGCTTTGCTCAGTACATCATTGGAAGTAATTTGTGCAAAGCCAAATAGATACATCCATAGGAAAAGCCTCAGCTTTTGCTTCATAGGCAGGTTACAGTAGCAACAGCTGAAGCTACACAGAGCAGGCCTGTGCTGGGCACATGTCCTGATGGACATGCACCTCAACCACACAAGTCTTGCTAGCACTAATTCAAAATCAAGCAGTGGGCACAAAAGCATGTAGAGCACCTCACTACTTAACCTAGCCTCAGACCAGAATCATGGGCTTATGCAAAAGGGGCAAGTTTCACCATAAACAGTTCACAGAAACTTGTTGCTGGGCACAGGACCAGATGGTCATGCACCTCAACACAACCAGCACTCTAACTGACAATCAAGTCAGTAAATATAATCAAAATTATCTTCCTAGTTACATGACCTAGGAATCATACTCAGTTCAATCAAGTTTATAACTGCATCTTTGCAATCAGCAAGATTCAGTCTAACTTGTCTGTCAAATAAACTCACTGACAGAGAAGTGTTGGCACAGCAAATTCACCACCTGACCAAGCATAGCCACATAACTGAATTTAGGATTTCAGTTGCACACACATACAATTTTAATATCATGGCATCATAGGAATTAGAACCTAACAGAGCAAGTTACAGGTGTTAACTGAACATTGCAACAGGGCAAGATTCAGTATAACACACTGACAGAGAGAGGTGCACAGTAAGGATACCACATGATCAAGCACTTGAACAGCTAACTGAATCCAACACCACAAACTAACATCAGTAGACAGCATCACAGAGATAGGTATGTGAGCTTGGCTCACTGGTCATGGCCAGATGGCTAGTAACCATGGCCAGAGAAGAGAGGAGGGGTAGAAGAAGAACACGCTCACCATACGCCCAGGCGTATGTCTGGACGGCATGGCGGGGCAGCGCCCGCGCGGCCGGCCAGAGACTACCCGGGGAGGACTTCACCACAGCACCACCAGCGATGCACGCACACCTGGACCATCGCAGGCACGCACAACAAGCACCATGAGGAGATCCAGCGGGGTGTGAGCTTGGAGGTGACAGGAGCCGGCGAGATCCCGAGCGGAGATCGAACCCCGATCTCATCGGAGAGGTGAGGAGTTCCAAATCCACTCGGTGGAGGAGGAAGAGGGTGATACGTCTCAAACGTATCTATAATTTTTGATGCTCCATGCTTGTTTTTACACCATTTGCCTATTGTTTCGTTACACTTAGTGGCATTTTTATGCATTTTCCGGAACTAACCTATTAACAAGTGCCACAGTGCCAGTTTCCTGTTTTCTGCTGTTTTTGTGTTTCAGAAGTGATACACAGGAAATATTCTCGGAATTGGACGAAACAAGTTCCTGAAGTCTTATTTTACCCGGAAGCTTCCAGGGATCCGAAGGAGAGTAGGAGGCGAGGGACCAGGGGCCCACACGCACAGGTGGCGCGGCCAGCCCCTGGCCCGTGCCACCCCCGTGTGTGGCCGCCTGGCCCCTCCTCTGACATCGCCCCTTCGCCTATAAAGACCCCCCGACGAGAAAAACCTAAGGGCCCGATCAGTTTTCCAGAACACATCGCGATCAGCCGCCGCCGTGGACCCGAAGATCAGGAGGGTCCAGAAGCTCTTCCCGGCACCCTGCCGGAGGGGGGAATCACCACCGGAGGTCTTCTTCATCGCCATGCTTGCCTCCGGAGCGATGAGTGAGTAGTCTACCTTGGACTATGGGTCCATAGCAGTAGCTAGATGGTTGTCTTCTCCACTATGTGCTTCATGTTTAGATCTCATGAGCTGCCATACATGATTGAGATCACCGTTATGTAATTCTACATGTTTGGTTTGTTGGGATCCGATGAATATTGGTGTTTATGATTAAGTTGCTGTACTGAATTATATCTTTTGTTATCTCTATGTTGTTTATGATCTTGCATGCTCTCCGTTGTTAGTAGCTATCTTGGCCGAGTAGTTGCTAGTGACTCCAAGAGGGGGTATTTATGCTCGATAGTGGGTTCATGCCTCTATTTCACCTGGGGGAGTGACAGAAACCTCTAAGGTGGTAGATGTGCTGTTGCTACTAGGCAGAAAACAACATTCATATGCTCAAGGGCATATGCTTTGTTTACATTACACACTTTGCTTAATGCAATTATCTGTTGTTCGCAACTTAATACTTCTAGGGTGTTCGGATTGATATCCCCGGGAGTGGATTATTAGTCATAGATGCAGTTGGATGGCGGTCTATGTATTTTGTTGTAATGCCCAGAGTAAATCTCATAGTGATCTTCTTGACATATCACGTTATCTCTATTCTATCAATTGCCCAACTGTAATTTGTTTACCCAGCATGTGTTATTTTATCTATGGAGAGACACCACTAGTGAACTATGGACCCCGGTCCTATTTCCATCATATTGCTATCACCTGTTTACTTTACTCGCATACTATATTGTTTTCCACTCGATACACTCATAACCTTTGTTTCAAGCAAACCGGTGAGATTGACAACCTCATCGCAAGTTGGGAACAAAGTATTTGTTTGTGTGTGCAGGTTCCACAACACCTTCAGTCATCCTTGTCTCTCCTCTCCTGTTCGATAAACCTTGGTTTCTTAAACTGAGGGAAAACTTGCTGCTGCACTCATCATACCTTCCTCTTGGGGTTCCCAATGGGCTGGTTATTCACCACGCACAAGGACAGTCTGTAGCCACATTCACTTGGAGCATCAGCTATTTTTCTGGCGCCGCTGCCTGGGAGGAGAGAAGACTTCTGCGAGGGGAGTTCTTCGCACACACATTCTTTACTTTGTTATTGTTTTGCTTTACTTTAATTTATTTTACCTGCATTGCTTTTTATCAAAAACCCAAAAAAATTAGAATCCTTGGTAGTTGTTATTTCTTTACTTTAGTTTATCATGTTGATCCCTAAGTACGTTCTGGAGGACCTCTCAGTAGGTAGTGGTTCGATTATTGGCAAAAGTAACATTGAGGAGTTCTTTAGTCACATTAGTATGCATGAGGAAGTTGAGGAAAAGTCTTGGGTTGAGCTTGCTCCTAGTATTGAAGTTGCTTCTGTTTATTTAATTGACATGTTGGAAACTAGGTTTGCTAGTCTTAATCCTTTTATGCAATATATGTTCCTTAAGCTTCATGAAATTGAGGATCCCAAAAAGAAAGCTTTTATCTTGGAAACTTTGCGCCTAGAATTTAAGGATGTCATTATTGAAGCTAGGAAAGTTCTTAAACATTTTAATAAACTCGGTTCACCTATAAAGGTTATTGATACTAATGATGAGGGAACCGAAATACCTATACCTTGCAAGCTTTTTGGATTGTGTGAAGCCTTCAAAAATAATTTTGCCTGGATCTGTCCTGAAAATCTTTTTGATGAGAATAGTGTACCAAAGCATGATCACAAAGGGTCTTCTAAAACTTATGTGGATGAAATACAATGCCTTATTGATGAGACCTCTGCAGTTGATATTAATGCTTCGTCTGATATTACTTGATTCGCAATTTTCTGCGCATAGCTCAAAGGCGTTAAAGAAAAGCACTCTTGGGAGATAACCCAATGTTTTCTTTTCAGTACTTTTTCTTTTATTTGAGTCTTGGAAGTCATTACTACTATAATGACCGCTCCTTATCTTGTTTATTTCGTTTTTGTGCCAAGAGAAGCCTCTAATTTGAGTGAGGTAAAGATTTGGGGATGTTGCTGTCCTGAAACTGTTTTCGGTGCTGCACCGTAAACATTCGTGAAAATTCTCTGTTTATCTTTTGGACCTGCAATTTCTTGTTCATATGCCCCAGGTTATATCCAAACTTTTCTTAGTTGAACACTTTTTGATTTGAGCAACAGAAAATCCCTAAAAAATTCGACCTTTGTCAGCTGTTCAGTTTTGACAGATTTCTGCCAATATTTGTGTTTGCCACTTTATCCCTTTCTTTTGAGTTCTTTTGATCATGGAACTTTTGGGGAGGTTGCTACAGTAGTATATGCTATATATGTGGTGGTTTTGAGTTGAAACCTGAAGCAAATAGAGGATTGATTATATGTTATGCTTGCACTAATGTTGCTAATAGATTTGTGTTTAGTTTTGTATGAAGGAAGTTTTCAAGTGTAGGGATTGGAGAATGATGAGATGAGTTGAATAATGGACAAAAGCAAAAGCTTGGGGATGCTCATGCATCACCCCAAGAAATATCCAAGAAGTACAAGCGTCAAAGCTTGGGGATGCCCCCGAGGCACCCCTTCTTCATCGGCAAAAATCAGGTCACCTTTCAAAACACTATATTTTTATTGCTTCATGCACTATGTGTTTTTCTTGGAGCGTCAGTTGTTTTAGTTTTCTTAGTTGGTTTAGTTTGTTTGTTTGCTGCAATAAATGGTTGGACCCCAACAAATTTTCTTTGGAGGAGATGTACTCGTTTTCATTTGCAAAGAACGCTCAGTTTTTCACTCTTATCGTTCATCGATGCGTTCTTCTTTTTCTGCTACTGCTTTTGGTTTTCGTTTTTGCCTTGATTTGCGTTCAGATCTTGTCATATCTTTTCATCAAGGTGTATTTTTGCCTCTGATCTTTATTGGTTTTCATCAAAAGAGGTGTCTATAAAAATTTCAAATGGTGTTGGAAAAGAGAAAAAGCTTTGTGCAAAATAGTGGTACAAGAAGGAGCATGTGTAGACTGCGGCTTAGGCTTTTTCATGTCATGCTTGATGTCTTTTTGATAGTATGCTTAGTGGTTTTGCTGTAGCATGACTTGTCTCAAATAACTGAGATTGCTTAATGAGCCTTTGAAAAAATCATGCGTTGTTTTTATTGTATGGAAGCATTATTTTGGTTTTCTCCTTGATGCTTTATTTGGGTTGACTTGGCGCATGCTCACACATGTTAGACTCTTACAAAGTCGCCAATAGCCTTCATGATCATTTAGTTTTTGACTTTTGATGCCATCTTATGCTTCTTTTAATGTCGCTTTGTCGCTTTGCATGATTATGGCCATTATTGCTCTCTTAGTTGGTCGCTCCCAGTCTTTTGCTAGCCCTCGCCTTGTACTGAGTATGAGCTCTACTCGTGCATCCAACTCCTAAAAGCCAAAGTTTGCCATTGTGTCCACTATAAATTCCTATGCATGGTATTTGTAAGCCATTCCAAAGTAAAATTTTCATGTGCTACCTTTCAAAAACCTTCAAAACACTTCTCGTTTTGTGACACTGTTTTCAGCTCATGGGGACGTAGTGGTCGGATTTGCTATCTTCCATATTGCTTATTCCAAAAAGAAAAGAAAAAGAGAAAAAAAGAAAGAAAAAAAAGGCACTCCTCCATGGAAAGTGAATGTTGGTGGGCACCCGATGAATCGGTTAGCCATGGTTTGTGAAAGGAAAAAAAGGTGGGGAGGAGTGCCAAGCTTTATAAAAGAGCACAAAAGTGCCAATCTCTCTCTCAAAAACTTGCTTCATTTTTGTATGGAAGATAGTAAGAACCCCATTGCCAGTCGTTGACAAAGACAACCACCTCTCAAAATCAAGTTTTATCTCTCTGTTTTACAAATGAAAAGCTCTAGCACATGTTTAATCACTGCTTCCCTCTGCGAAGGGCCTTTCTTTTACTTTTATGTTGAGTCACCACCTTCTTTCTTTATGCACCATTAAGAGAGCATAGTTGTCATTCTTAGTGTGATATGCATTGTCCCAAAGTTCATTGATTGATTCATATTGTTGGTTTCACTTGTTCTTAAATTATTTGTATCTAGTCGCCCTCTTAAACTTGAAGGTGTCCTATGCATTTATGTTTTGCTCTCTTTGAAGGACAAGCTGAAAACCTTTTGTATGTTTTTCCTTATGATTTGAACACACGTTTGACTTTCATTGTTTCATTTTCATGATCTTTTGTTTGTGTTCATTTGCATGTTTACAACATGGTTGCTAAGTTCTTATTGTCATGATTATATCTTCATGCCCATATTTTAAGTTCTATTGATCCCAGCTCACCAATGCTTACATATATGATCAAGATTGTGTAGGTGCATGTCACCTCAAAAATTATTCTTTTGTTATCACTTACCTACTCGAGGACAAGCAGGAGTTAAGCTTGGGGATGCTTGATACGTCTCAAACGTATCTATAATTTTTGATGCTCCATGCTTGTTTTTACACCATTTGCCTATTGTTTCGTTACACTTAGTGGCATTTTTATGCATTTTCCGGAACTAACCTATTAACAAGTGCCACAGTGCCAGTTTCCTGTTTTCTGCTGTTTTTGTGTTTCAGAAGTGATACACAGGAAATATTCTCGGAATTGGACGAAACAAGTTCCTGAAGTCTTATTTTACCCGGAAGCTTCCAGGGATCCGAAGGAGAGTAGGAGGCGAGGGACCAGGGGCCCACACGCACAGGTGGCGCGGCCAGCCCCTGGCCCGTGCCACCCCCGTGTGTGGCCGCCTGGCCCCTCCTCTGACATCGCCCCTTCGCCTATAAAGACCCCCCGACGAGAAAAACCTAAGGGCCCGATCAGTTTTCCAGAACACATCGCGATCAGCCGCCGCCGTGGACCCGAAGATCAGGAGGGTCCAGAAGCTCTTCCCGGCACCCTGCCGGAGGGGGGAATCACCACCGGAGGTCTTCTTCATCGCCATGCTTGCCTCCGGAGCGATGAGTGAGTAGTCTACCTTGGACTATGGGTCCATAGCAGTAGCTAGATGGTTGTCTTCTCCACTATGTGCTTCATGTTTAGATCTCATGAGCTGCCATACATGATTGAGATCACCGTTATGTAATTCTACATGTTTGGTTTGTTGGGATCCGATGAATATTGGTGTTTATGATTAAGTTGCTGTACTGAATTATATCTTTTGTTATCTCTATGTTGTTTATGATCTTGCATGCTCTCCGTTGTTAGTAGCTATCTTGGCCGAGTAGTTGCTAGTGACTCCAAGAGGGGGTATTTATGCTCGATAGTGGGTTCATGCCTCTATTTCACCTGGGGGAGTGACAGAAACCTCTAAGGTGGTAGATGTGCTGTTGCTACTAGGCAGAAAACAACATTCATATGCTCAAGGGCATATGCTTTGTTTACATTACACACTTTGCTTAATGCAATTATCTGTTGTTCGCAACTTAATACTTCTAGGGTGTTCGGATTGATATCCCCGGGAGTGGATTATTAGTCATAGATGCAGTTGGATGGCGGTCTATGTATTTTGTTGTAATGCCCAGAGTAAATCTCATAGTGATCTTCTTGACATATCACGTTATCTCTATTCTATCAATTGCCCAACTGTAATTTGTTTACCCAGCATGTGTTATTTTATCTATGGAGAGACACCACTAGTGAACTATGGACCCCGGTCCTATTTCCATCATATTGCTATCACCTGTTTACTTTACTCGCATACTATATTGTTTTCCACTCGATACACTCATAACCTTTGTTTCAAGCAAACCGGTGAGATTGACAACCTCATCGCAAGTTGGGAACAAAGTATTTGTTTGTGTGTGCAGGTTCCACAACACCTTCAGTCATCCTTGTCTCTCCTCTCCTGTTCGATAAACCTTGGTTTCTTAAACTGAGGGAAAACTTGCTGCTGCACTCATCATACCTTCCTCTTGGGGTTCCCAATGGGCTGGTTATTCACCACGCACAAGGACAGTCTGTAGCCACATTCACTTGGAGCATCAGCTATTTTTCTGGCGCCGCTGCCTGGGAGGAGAGAAGACTTCTGCGAGGGGAGTTCTTCGCACACACATTCTTTACTTTGTTATTGTTTTGCTTTACTTTAATTTATTTTACCTGCATTGCTTTTTATCAAAAACCCAAAAAAATTAGAATCCTTGGTAGTTGTTATTTCTTTACTTTAGTTTATCATGTTGATCCCTAAGTACGTTCTGGAGGACCTCTCAGTAGGTAGTGGTTCGATTATTGGCAAAAGTAACATTGAGGAGTTCTTTAGTCACATTAGTATGCATGAGGAAGTTGAGGAAAAGTCTTGGGTTGAGCTTGCTCCTAGTATTGAAGTTGCTTCTGTTTATTTAATTGACATGTTGGAAACTAGGTTTGCTAGTCTTAATCCTTTTATGCAATATATGTTCCTTAAGCTTCATGAAATTGAGGATCCCAAAAAGAAAGCTTTTATCTTGGAAACTTTGCGCCTAGAATTTAAGGATGTCATTATTGAAGCTAGGAAAGTTCTTAAACATTTTAATAAACTCGGTTCACCTATAAAGGTTATTGATACTAATGATGAGGGAACCGAAATACCTATACCTTGCAAGCTTTTTGGATTGTGTGAAGCCTTCAAAAATAATTTTGCCTGGATCTGTCCTGAAAATCTTTTTGATGAGAATAGTGTACCAAAGCATGATCACAAAGGGTCTTCTAAAACTTATGTGGATGAAATACAATGCCTTATTGATGAGACCTCTGCAGTTGATATTAATGCTTCGTCTGATATTACTTGATTCGCAATTTTCTGCGCATAGCTCAAAGGCGTTAAAGAAAAGCACTCTTGGGAGATAACCCAATGTTTTCTTTTCAGTACTTTTTCTTTTATTTGAGTCTTGGAAGTCATTACTACTATAATGACCGCTCCTTATCTTGTTTATTTCGTTTTTGTGCCAAGAGAAGCCTCTAATTTGAGTGAGGTAAAGATTTGGGGATGTTGCTGTCCTGAAACTGTTTTCGGTGCTGCACCGTAAACATTCGTGAAAATTCTCTGTTTATCTTTTGGACCTGCAATTTCTTGTTCATATGCCCCAGGTTATATCCAAACTTTTCTTAGTTGAACACTTTTTGATTTGAGCAACAGAAAATCCCTAAAAAATTCGACCTTTGTCAGCTGTTCAGTTTTGACAGATTTCTGCCAATATTTGTGTTTGCCACTTTATCCCTTTCTTTTGAGTTCTTTTGATCATGGAACTTTTGGGGAGGTTGCTACAGTAGTATATGCTATATATGTGGTGGTTTTGAGTTGAAACCTGAAGCAAATAGAGGATTGATTATATGTTATGCTTGCACTAATGTTGCTAATAGATTTGTGTTTAGTTTTGTATGAAGGAAGTTTTCAAGTGTAGGGATTGGAGAATGATGAGATGAGTTGAATAATGGACAAAAGCAAAAGCTTGGGGATGCTCATGCATCACCCCAAGAAATATCCAAGAAGTACAAGCGTCAAAGCTTGGGGATGCCCCCGAGGCACCCCTTCTTCATCGGCAAAAATCAGGTCACCTTTCAAAACACTATATTTTTATTGCTTCATGCACTATGTGTTTTTCTTGGAGCGTCAGTTGTTTTAGTTTTCTTAGTTGGTTTAGTTTGTTTGTTTGCTGCAATAAATGGTTGGACCCCAACAAATTTTCTTTGGAGGAGATGTACTCGTTTTCATTTGCAAAGAACGCTCAGTTTTTCACTCTTATCGTTCATCGATGCGTTCTTCTTTTTCTGCTACTGCTTTTGGTTTTCGTTTTTGCCTTGATTTGCGTTCAGATCTTGTCATATCTTTTCATCAAGGTGTATTTTTGCCTCTGATCTTTATTGGTTTTCATCAAAAGAGGTGTCTATAAAAATTTCAAATGGTGTTGGAAAAGAGAAAAAGCTTTGTGCAAAATAGTGGTACAAGAAGGAGCATGTGTAGACTGCGGCTTAGGCTTTTTCATGTCATGCTTGATGTCTTTTTGATAGTATGCTTAGTGGTTTTGCTGTAGCATGACTTGTCTCAAATAACTGAGATTGCTTAATGAGCCTTTGAAAAAATCATGCGTTGTTTTTATTGTATGGAAGCATTATTTTGGTTTTCTCCTTGATGCTTTATTTGGGTTGACTTGGCGCATGCTCACACATGTTAGACTCTTACAAAGTCGCCAATAGCCTTCATGATCATTTAGTTTTTGACTTTTGATGCCATCTTATGCTTCTTTTAATGTCGCTTTGTCGCTTTGCATGATTATGGCCATTATTGCTCTCTTAGTTGGTCGCTCCCAGTCTTTTGCTAGCCCTCGCCTTGTACTGAGTATGAGCTCTACTCGTGCATCCAACTCCTAAAAGCCAAAGTTTGCCATTGTGTCCACTATAAATTCCTATGCATGGTATTTGTAAGCCATTCCAAAGTAAAATTTTCATGTGCTACCTTTCAAAAACCTTCAAAACACTTCTCGTTTTGTGACACTGTTTTCAGCTCATGGGGACGTAGTGGTCGGATTTGCTATCTTCCATATTGCTTATTCCAAAAAGAAAAGAAAAAGAGAAAAAAAGAAAGAAAAAAAAGGCACTCCTCCATGGAAAGTGAATGTTGGTGGGCACCCGATGAATCGGTTAGCCATGGTTTGTGAAAGGAAAAAAAGGTGGGGAGGAGTGCCAAGCTTTATAAAAGAGCACAAAAGTGCCAATCTCTCTCTCAAAAACTTGCTTCATTTTTGTATGGAAGATAGTAAGAACCCCATTGCCAGTCGTTGACAAAGACAACCACCTCTCAAAATCAAGTTTTATCTCTCTGTTTTACAAATGAAAAGCTCTAGCACATGTTTAATCACTGCTTCCCTCTGCGAAGGGCCTTTCTTTTACTTTTATGTTGAGTCACCACCTTCTTTCTTTATGCACCATTAAGAGAGCATAGTTGTCATTCTTAGTGTGATATGCATTGTCCCAAAGTTCATTGATTGATTCATATTGTTGGTTTCACTTGTTCTTAAATTATTTGTATCTAGTCGCCCTCTTAAACTTGAAGGTGTCCTATGCATTTATGTTTTGCTCTCTTTGAAGGACAAGCTGAAAACCTTTTGTATGTTTTTCCTTATGATTTGAACACACGTTTGACTTTCATTGTTTCATTTTCATGATCTTTTGTTTGTGTTCATTTGCATGTTTACAACATGGTTGCTAAGTTCTTATTGTCATGATTATATCTTCATGCCCATATTTTAAGTTCTATTGATCCCAGCTCACCAATGCTTACATATATGATCAAGATTGTGTAGGTGCATGTCACCTCAAAAATTATTCTTTTGTTATCACTTACCTACTCGAGGACAAGCAGGAGTTAAGCTTGGGGATGCTTGATACGTCTCAAACGTATCTATAATTTTTGATGCTCCATGCTTGTTTTTACACCATTTGCCTATTGTTTCGTTACACTTAGTGGCATTTTTATGCATTTTCCGGAACTAACCTATTAACAAGTGCCACAGTGCCAGTTTCCTGTTTTCTGCTGTTTTTGTGTTTCAGAAGTGATACACAGGAAATATTCTCGGAATTGGACGAAACAAGTTCCTGAAGTCTTATTTTACCCGGAAGCTTCCAGGGATCCGAAGGAGAGTAGGAGGCGAGGGACCAGGGGCCCACACGCACAGGTGGCGCGGCCAGCCCCTGGCCCGCGCCACCCCCGTGTGTGGCCGCCTGGCCCCTCCTCTGACATCGCCCCTTCGCCTATAAAGACCCCCCGACGAGAAAAACCTAAGGGCCCGATCAGTTTTCCAGAACACATCGCGATCAGCCGCCGCCGTGGACCCGAAGATCAGGAGGGTCCAGAAGCTCTTCCCGGCACCCTGCCGGAGGGGGGAATCACCACCGGAGGTCTTCTTCATCGCCATGCTTGCCTCCGGAGCGATGAGTGAGTAGTCTACCTTGGACTATGGGTCCATAGCAGTAGCTAGATGGTTGTCTTCTCCACTATGTGCTTCATGTTTAGATCTCATGAGCTGCCATACATGATTGAGATCACCGTTATGTAATTCTACATGTTTGGTTTGTTGGGATCCGATGAATATTGGTGTTTATGATTAAGTTGCTGTACTGAATTATATCTTTTGTTATCTCTATGTTGTTTATGATCTTGCATGCTCTCCGTTGTTAGTAGCTATCTTGGCCGAGTAGTTGCTAGTGACTCCAAGAGGGGGTATTTATGCTCGATAGTGGGTTCATGCCTCTATTTCACCTGGGGGAGTGACAGAAACCTCTAAGGTGGTAGATGTGCTGTTGCTACTAGGCAGAAAACAACATTCATATGCTCAAGGGCATATGCTTTGTTTACATTACACACTTTGCTTAATGCAATTATCTGTTGTTCGCAACTTAATACTTCTAGGGTGTTCGAATTGATATCCCCGGGAGTGGATTATTAGTCATAGATGCAGTTGGATGGCGGTCTATGTATTTTGTTGTAATGCCCAGAGTAAATCTCATAGTGATCTTATTGACATATCACGTTATCTCTATTCTATCAATTGCCCTACTGTAATTTGTTTACCCAGCATGTGTTATTTTATCTATGGAGAGACACCACTAGTGAACTGTGGACCCCGGTCCTATTTCCATTATATTGCTATCACCTGTTTACTTTACTCGTACTGTTTACTTTACTCGCATACTATATTGTTTTCCACTCGATACACTCATAACCTTTGTTTCAAGCAAACCGGTGAGATTGACAACCTCATCGCAAGTTGGGAACAAAGTATTTGTTTGTGTGTGTGCAGGTTCCACAACACCTTCAGTCGTCATTGTCTCTCCTCTCCTGTTCGATAAACCTTGGTTTCTTAAACTGAGGGAAAACTTGTTGCTGCACTCATCATACCTTCCTCTTGGGGTTCCCAACGGGCTGGTTATTCACCACGCACAAGGACAGTCTGTAGCCACATTCACTTGGAGCATCAGAGGGCCGAGGGGCGCATCATATGCTCAAGTGTCGGCGGCAGAAGTCACCGGAGTTTGCCAGGATCTGCAGGCGACGGCGGCGGCGACATCGATCGCAGGAGGAGCTCGAGAGAGGAAGAGAGGGGAGTGAGCGAGAAGAGTGTGGGCTGGGTCGGTTTGACCGACCCAGACCCGAGTCATTCGGGTTAGTTAGGTGGTGGGCTGGGCCTGGCTATTTGGGCCTAGGCCAAATATTTTTAAAACCAAAGTATTTTGCCAATTCTGTTGAATTTTTAAATAATTCAAATTCAAATCAAATTCATATGTGATTGGTTTAAATTTCAAGAAAATAATCCTTTATCTGAAATGAATTGTTTATTTGACTAAAAATATATTTCTTATTACAATTCAAAAATCAATTCAATATGTGATTTTATTTAATTCCCAAAACACTTAAATCAACTCTTTTCTTTTTAAATAACTTCAATCATGGTTTCATAATTTCAAATTGTCTTTAAACTTTAAGTAAGTGCTTGAATTACCATGACTAGGGTAAAACACACCAATATTACCAAGTGTTGTGATAAAACACTTTATCAACATTAAGTCTTGGGTAAAACACACAAATAAGAAAACAAAGTCAATGAATCATCATGCATTGCATATCATTGCACATAGCATTCATTTGCTTCTTTAAACATTGTCCTTACCGGACAATGATTGGATTTCTGTAGAACAAGGAGATCAGAAGCATCGCCAAGTATCCGACTCCACTACCTTTCAGTCACAAGGCAAGTTTATCTTGCTCATATCTCTTGGTTGCACTGGTTTTGAAATTATTTGCAAAGTGTTGACTGTTAAACTCTAACATTTCAAAAAGGATGGAAAATCTATTTTCATAAGTAATATGACTAGTGGTTATCGACCAGTGGTGATAAACTAGGAAGGCTGGCAGGTGGAACCACGGTAAGATTGTTGTGGTGGAGGTTCCACTTGCACGGGAAAGTAAACATAGGATTAACTACCAATGCCACAGTTATTCCTGTGCCGTAAAAACCATGTCGTCCAAGAGACTTGGAATGGGACGGGAAAGTCATCTGTATCTTCTCTCGTTCGCATGTCAACGGACACTCAGCTACCGTTTGCCATATGTCTTGCGAGATTACGTGCACATGGGTGGGACCCCTTAGTGCCCACGGCCACTGGTATCTATGATGGTCCGCAAGGGGCGCCTAGGTACTTCATCGTTGGGGGTGAATATCAGGGGCATAACCTGCTTGCGTGAATTGGGTGGGCATGCATTGTACGGAGAAGGCAGTGAATGACTTGGATCAATAACTGGGCCCCACACCATGGAAGTGTGGACAGGAATGTACGCCCGGTTGTGCAGCAAGGCTTTGATCTCTTTTGGAAGGACACACCTCTGCATAGTGTAAAAAGATGTGACATGTTACCCCTTGTTCTGGGAAGGAGCTGCGAACGCGGCAGGAAAGGTGCTCTCAAGGCACTAATACCCTGTGTTGGCTGTTGGGCATAGTTTTCATAAGTAAAAGCAATCTTTCAAGAAACTTTGATAAAACATTGCATTAGCCTACGACTCTTTTGGGTCCATGGTTGTAGATAGTGGATATCACACAACTTCTTTCTAAAGAAACTTGTTGGGTAACGCTCGTTACTCACCCCAATCTCTTAAACCCTTGCTAGACTTTGAAGAATTGGACGAGGCAACTCTGAATGCCATAGGTGGACAAGAAGACGTCTTCTATGAGGAGCCAGATCTCTCACGTGGAATTGAAGGGGTGGACTACTTCATATGATATGGAGTCGCTTCCGACAACGAGTCCGAGTGAAGAATAGTCTAACTAGTAGTTCTGTTGGAATCGAGGAACCGAACAGTTGTAGGATAACAATAATCTGTTGAGTTCTTCGAGTGTTTATTTGCATCTCTCTTCCGTTGTTGTATAATCACTAAGCACTTGAGATGTTTCCTTGTGGAGCATTTCGTTCTCAGCACGCTTTGGTTTGTAATAATAATACTATCAGTTTGTATATGGACCCGCAATGTTTCTACTGTACCATTCTGAGGGATGTAATTCTTGTGGAGGGTTATTCCGCAAGTGTTATGTCAACGACTTGCATACTACAACATGCAGTGGTATGCTGGGTCACCGCAGCTGGTATCAGAGCAATTGCTTTGACCTTAGGTTAGGAACCTAGTAAAGGGATAGAACTTGTAGGAGTCTAGTAGCAACGGTAAAGAGTTCTCTAAATTTATGATGGTTGTTCACTTGGGAATAACATGGTCATATTTTTAGTGTTACAATTATTTATTATGATGCATCATACTAATTCTATATCCTATTCTTGTACAACTATTATGGCATCGATAATTCCAGCACGCACCGTTTGGTCACAGAGGAAGACTCTGGAAGACTATGAGGGGACTTTGACAGAGCAGTTAGGATCACTGCTACGGGCCTTTGGTCTCAGTACCGACATCCCTGTTAAGACCTATACTTACAAGGATGACGGGACTGCGGTCAAGTACCGTGTCGTGATCATGCTACCCGATGGATTAGCACCTAGTCCAGTTCAGCCTTCAGGTGAAGGTAGAGGCCAGATGGCAGCCTACCATGAGGCTGTAGTGCGAGCTATTGCGACTATCAGGGAGTACAGAGCAGTGGAGTTAGCAGGTACCACTTTCACCGCTATTCCACATGACTCACTGATGGATGAGCCGGGAATGGATCATGATGTACTGGTGAAGAAGAAGCCTAAGTTGGCAGCCAGACTTCTTGATAGGTATAGGAAGATGGTGGGATCACTGTATAACACCCACCAAGTCCTGGTTGAGGACAAGGCGGAGATGCTTGATGACTTCACAGACACTACTAGGAGGCAGGAGCGAGCATAGATGACTAGGCAGGAGTCGGAGGGATCACACTTCTCACCGGTCGTGGGAACTCACAGTTACCCGACACAGCCTGGACCTTCCAGGTATTCACCCACTCCAGAGCCTATACATTACCCAGTTATCACTTCTAGTATGGAGGCACAGCGGGGTCTCAAGGGGGTCTCGGAGTCCGAGCTTCCCATTGAGAACTCTGATGGGTGGAGGTTTGACTGGCTGGGAGATGGTCAGTAGTATACTAGCTCGTACGGAGGGACAGCTCAGGCGGCAGGAGGAGGAGATGTCGTAGCCACTCCTGTTGTATCTGTAGAGGAGGAGGACCCTATGGAGGTTTAGTTTGAGTGTGAGGATCCTATTGCGACACCTATGGAGCAGGAAGCACCATTTGACCACACCTACTGCACTGAGAGTGTGTGCTATGGAGAGGCGGAGCCTTTCCCGACTATGACTGCTCACGAGACCAGGGTGTACTTTGAGAGTTACCTTGGACTGAACGGACTCGTGTTGAGTGATACCTCTACGATGGACACATCTGACTCGGACTATGTTCCGGGCGGTAGGCCGCTCGTTCCAGAGACAGTGCGCCGGACTACACGCCAGCATGGGTGGACTCCGGGCATGTACTACGAGCCGTGAGACCAGGACAGGATGTCAAGACCAAGTCAGAAGCTTAGTTGTATCTGTGTATGCAGCAAGTGCTAGTAGTATGTTGTAATAATAAGAGAGACGGTAGAACTTTCCAGTCTCGATCTATGAGTGTACTCCACCTGTGTGAGTACGTGTTGTAATAATGACTTTGTATCAGTTTGTATGTGTTGTATAATATGTTCTCTATATTTGGTTTTCTTGCAATCTTCCATTTGGAGTTGGATTTCTGTTTTCCATTGTGTGACTAGTTCTGGGCATGAAGTGAAGCTCAGAAAGCATGGGCATGGTGTAATTATGAGATCTTCGCTTTATGTTACAGGACTAGAGGGGCTATGGATACGGGTGTAGCTGCCGAAGCCGAAGAGCAACGCTTGGCGCAAGAAGCTCAAACCAAGGCAATGAATGACCAGCAAGCGGAAATGGAAGCCAAAGCTAAGGCTGACCAAGAAGCGCAAGCGCATTTACCACCACCACCATTCAGGCCTTTGGCAGAGCAAAGCTTCATGCAATATATGCAGTTCATGCAAGAGACGCAGAACAAGTTTATGCAAGAGCTTATGGGGCAGGTTGGAGCCGGAAGGGTTCAGGAAGCAAGAGGGGTAAGTCTTTCTGAATTCCTCAATGCTAAACCACTTCCCTTTGCTTCCGCGGTGGAACCTATGGATGCGGAAGAGTGGCTTATGGATACGAAGAGAAAGTTGAAGGCTGTTGGAGCCAATGACGAAGAGAAGGTTCGTTATGCTGTACATCTTTTATCTGGACCAGCCGCATCATGGTGGGATAACGAAGTGACACTACAACATCCGGAGAAGGTATTCTCTTGGGAAGAGTTTAAGGAAAAGTTCTGTACCTTCCATGTGCCAGAAAGTGTGGTTGAGCTCAAGAGGCGGGAATTTGAAGACCTCAAGCAAGGGAGTGCAACAACGATGGCTTATATCAAGGAGTTCACTAGACTCTCTCGTTACGCAAGTGACGAGGTGAGTACTGACAACAAGAGGATGAAAAGGTTCTTACGGGGATTGGATCCATACGCGGTGATGCAGATGAAGTTGACTAAGCCGCGTAACTTCCAAGAACTGATGGATACAGCCATCACATGGGAGAATGACTATAAGTCAGATGAGCCGAATGAAGAGAGCCAAGACTGAGGCCAAGAGAGTTCAGCCAACTCGAAGTACTCCGAATTTGAGTTTCAAACCCAGGGTTAGGACAGGAGGAGTTCCACCCAACCAAAAGATGTTCACACATAAAGGTCAGATCATCTGTCACAACTGTGGACTTCCAGGACATGTCAAGAGTGAGTGTATGAAGCCTAGGATTATATGCCACGCTTGTGGAAAAGAGGGGCACATACGACCTGATTGTCCTAGCAAACCAGCCGGAGGTTGGCCAGTTAGCAGTGGAGGCAAGACAGGAGGAGGTGGATGACCTGTTTCTGGAGGTGGCAGCAGCGGCAAGAATGGAAATGGGAAAAGAGGCCGGATGTTTGGGAAGCTGAATTGTACATCCCTGGAGGAAGCTAACAACTCTAAAACGGCGGTCATAGGTACGCTCAGCATCCTTACTCATCCCGGCAAAGTTCTTTTTGATATCGGTGCCACTACATCATTCATTCCCAAGAATTTTGTTGAAAAATATGGGTTAAGGTGTCAGATGATAGCTCATCCTATGACTGTGGTGACGGCCGGGGGTAAACTTTTAGTATCCCAATTCAAACCAGACCAGGTCATTATGATCTATGACTATCCTTATTTCGTTGATCTCTATGTTCTTCTACTTAAAAACATTGAAGTTGTTCTGGGTATGGATTGGATGTCCGATCATGGAGCACACATTGATTGTGAAGAGAAGACAGTGTCTATCCGGAAGTCTGGAGGTGGGAGAATTACTTATTAAGCAGATAAGCACACCCATGTGGAGATTGGAATTCAACTCAATTCTCTGAAGGAGGCCAAGTTGGAGGATATTCCAGTGGTTAATGAGTTCATGGATGTATTTCCTCAAAAATTACGGGGAATGCCACCAGATCGGGAGATAGAATTCACCATCGATCTGAAGCCAGGCACAGCACCAATATCTCAAGCACCCTATAAAATGGGTCCTAAGGAGTTGAAAGAACTGAAGGAGCAGCTAGATGAGCTGGAGAGTAAGGGATTTATCCAAGAAAGTATATCACCTTGGGGTTCGCCAGTCATATTTGTTGACAAAAGAGATGGAGGCAGAAGAATGTGTGGGGATTTCAGGAATCTGAACAATATCACCATCAAGAACAAGTATCCTTTACCAAGGATTCAAGATTTGTTTGATCAAGTTCATGGAGCTGGGGTGTTTTCCAAGATTGACCTGAGATCTGGATATCATCAAATTAAAATCAAGCCAGAAGATGTACCAAAGACTGCATTTGTCTCAAGGTATGGGCACCACGAATACTTAGTTGTTCCTTTTGGTTCGACAAATGCTCCAGCAATCTTCATGAATTTGATGAACAAGATTTTCATGCCATATCTGGACAAGTTTGTGATAGTGTTCATCGATGACATTCTGATATACTCAAAGAATAAAGAGGATCATGCTAAACATCTCAGAATAGCATTGCAAGTGCTAAGGGAATATCAGCTGTATGCTAAATTCAGCAAGTGTGAATTCTGGTTGGATCAAGTGGAATTTCTTGGTCATGTCATCAGCAAGGAGGGGATTGCAGTGAATCCAAGCAAAGTTCAATCAGTTTTGGATTGGCAAGCACCGACCAATGTGAAGGAAATCAGAGGTTTTCTGGGAATGGCCGGATACTATCGGAGATTCATTGAAGGATTTTCAAAGATAGCAGGGCCAATGACAAAATTGTTAAGGAAAAATACTCCATTTGAGTGGTCTGAGAAGTGTGAAAAGAGCTTTCAAGAGCTAAAGAAGAGACTCACAACAGCACCTATCTTAGCAGTGCCAGAAACTGGTAAGGATTACACAGTTTACTGCGATGCATCCAAGAATGGATTGGATTGTGTTTTGATGCAAGACCGAAAAGTGATTGCTTATGGTTCAAGACAGCTCAAGCCACATGAAGTTAATTACCCAACACATGACCTAGAATTGGCAGCAGTTGTGTTTGCTCTCAAGCAATGGAGGCAATTTCTCTACAGAGCTAAATGTGAGCTATACACCGATCACAAGAGCCTTAAATACTTCTTTACTCAGAAGGAGTTGAATATGAGGCAGAAAAGATGGCTAGAGTTGATCAAGGATTATGATCTTACCATCAACTATACTCCTGGAAAGGCTAATGTGGTAGCCGATGCATTAAGTCGGAAGAGCACAGAAACCCAGCCAATGGATAGAGAACTTCCGGAGGATCTGCTCAAGGATCTTGAAAGACTGGAAATACAATATCTAGAAGTTAAATCTTTGGGAAGTATATTTACTATGAGGGTGATGGAAGAAAGGCAAAGTGACTTGAAGTATACTATATTCAGACGACAAGATGAAGATCCTTTTATTGCCAAAGAAATTCACAGAATTGAAGAAGGAAGACCATCTGAATTCCGTCTAGGTGATTTCAAATCACTCTGGTTTCAAAACAGAATCTGTGTGCTAGATATACTGGAGATCAAAGGACTGATACTCAAGGAGGCTCTTGAAACACCATACTCCATTCATCCGGGAAGTACGAAGATGTACATGGATCTCAAGGAGTTGTTTTGGTGGAATAACATAAAGCGGGACATAGCCAAGTATGTAGCAGAATGCCACACTTGTCAGAGGGTCAAGGCAAAACATCAAAGTCTAGCAGGTTTACTACAACCTTTGGATATTCCGGAGTGGAAATGGGAGGAAATCAGAATGGATTTCATTACCGGTTTACCTTTGACCAAGAAGCATAAGGATATGATATGGGTGATAGTCGACCATCTTACTAAAAGTGCACATTTCTTGGCAGTGAATCAGAAAGATAGTGCAGAAAAGTTGGTAGAAATTTATGTAAGAGAAATCGTCAGCAAGCACGGGGTGCCCAAGAAGATCGTCTCAAATAGAGGGTCTATTTTCACATCAACATTCTGGGGAAATCTTCATGCAACACTGGGATCAAAATTATATTTTAGCACCGCTTATCATCCTCAAACAGGAGGGCAAACTGAAAGAACAAATCAAATCTTGGAGGATATGCTACATGCATGTGCTCTAGATTTTGGAGGTTCGTGGGATGAACACTTACCTTTAGCAGAGTTCTCTTACAACAACAGCTATCAAAGCAGCTTGAAGGCAGCACCATTTGAAGTACTCTATGGACGCAAGTGTAGATCTCCAATATGTTGGTTTGAGCCAGGAGGCAACCAAGAATTTGAAACTGATTTCATCAAGGAGAAGCAAGGTATCATTGATATCATCCGTGACCGCTTGAAGATAGCTCAGAGTAGACAAAAGAGTTATGCAGATCAAAAGAGGCGGGCATGGGAGCCCAAAGTGGGAGATATGGTCTATCTAAAGGTTAGTCCTATGAAAGGAATGAGGAGGTTTGGTATTAAAGGAAAGTTAAGCCCAAGATATATTGGACCGTTCAAGATTCTGAGCCAGAACCGGAGTGTTGCTTTTGAATTGGAGCTTCCAGCAAAGTTGAAGCAAGTTCACAATGTTTTCCATGTTTTGCAACTTCGAAAGTGTCTGAAGGCACCTGAAGACTCTATTACTCATGATGACCTAGATCTTCAAGCAGACTTGACTTATGAGGAGAAGCCAACAAAGATTCTAGAGGAGAACTAGAAGAGACTTCGGAATCATGCAATCAAGTTTTGTAAAGTACAATGGAAACATCACTCTGAACGAGAAGCAACTTGGGAGAAAGCAGAGGATTTGAGACAAGCATATCCAGAACTCTTCAGGTACACAAGTTATAACTTCGGGATGAAGTTCTGATAAGGGAGGAAGACTGTAATATCCCAGCATTTAGGAATAAATGAAGGGTAGAAATAGGACTTTTGTGCATTCATGCATCTAAAATCTGAGTAAATTTTTCGCAAATTCAAAAACCTGAGAGAGCAAAGCTTCTATCTAAATAACACTTAGGGTTAGAGGTTATTAGAATGTTATGAGTTTTGCTATGATCTCTTGAAGTTGTTGTTTAAGTGATTTTGGAATTTCATTTTGATTCTTGAATATTATTAAACTAGAACAAATAATCATTAATAAAATATAACTCAATAATAAATTGAGTTGGATAATAGAAATTGAATAAGTAGACAAAGTAAACTGAAATATTACTTTAATAATATTAAACACATTTACAATGTCTTTACATATTGGTAAAGTAAAAAGAATATTACATAAGTGAAAACAAAAGAAACACTAAATCCTAGAAACCATCTAATTAATCTTCAATGTCTTCACTTTGATCTTGAACTTATTACCTGCAAAACAAACAATGCTCAAATAGAAACAGAGTTGGGGTTAGATGGAGTGACTCTCAGATTTTGGCATAACTCATGCCATTTTCATCATTGAGTTCAATTGACCAAGTGTAGTATCTGTTCTTTTAATTACTGGGGTATAAAGCACTTGGGTACCAAACCATTTCACAGCACATCCAAGAGATGGATCAGATCAAAACATAGGCAAGCAGCACACAAGCAGCTCAGTCACTGGACTGAGAAGGAGCTGCTGGCAGCACCATAGCAGCTCAGCTGAGCCAGGAGCTAGTGAAGATGAGCTCGGCCAGAGCAAGTAGCTCACAACCGACCAGCACAAGACCAGCACAAAGAACACCACAGTTCTTCCACAGCACCACAAATCCACTAGAACATCACCCATCAAAACCATGGAGTAACCTGAAGCTCAAGACCATCCCAGGAGGAGAAGGGCAAGCAATCAGCAGCAGTCCTAGGAGGTGAAGGACAAGGAGTCATTCAGGAGGAGAAGGGCAAGCCACCAGCAGCTGAACCAGGAGGAGAAGGGCAAGCCAGGAGCAAGCCACAACTCACCAACTAGAAGTAGCAGATCAGCCACAAGACTACAACATCAAAGTTTTCCACCACAGGTTGGTATTCTGCACTGAATACCAGCAGTTGCTTGATAAACAAACAACTGCAAGCATGGTTGGGTCTTGGTAGTTTTTTCCTCAGACTAGCAAAGTGATGCTTTGCTCAGTACATCATTGGAAGTAATTTGTGCAAAGCCAAATAGATACATCCATAGGAAAAGCCTCAACTTTTGCTTCATAGGCAGGTTACAGTAGCAACATCTGAAGCTACACAGAGCAGGCCTGTGCTGGGCACATGTCCTGATGGACATGCACCTCAACCACACAAGTCTTGCTAGCACTAATTCAAAATCAAGCAGTGGGTACAAAAGCATGTAGAGCACCTCACTACTTAACCTAGCCTCAGACCAGCATCATGGGCTTATGCAAAAGGGGCAAGTTTCACCATAAACAGTTCACAGAAACTTGTTGCTGGGCACAGGACCAGATGGTCATGCACCTCAACACAACCAGCACTCTAACTGACAATTAGGTCAGTAAATATAATCAAAATCATCTTCCTAGTTACATGACCTAGGAATCATACTCAGTTCAATCAAGTTTATAACTGAATCTTTGCAATCAGCAAGATTTAGTCTAACTTGTCTGTCAAATAAACTCACTGACAGAGAAGTGTTGGCACAGCAAATTCACCACCTGACCAAGCATAGCCACATAACTGAATTTAGGATTTCAGTTGCACACACATACAATTTTAATATCATGGCATCATAGGAATTAGAACCTAACAGAGCAAGTTACAGGTGTTAACTGAACATTGCAACAGGGCAAGATTCAGTATAACACCTCTGTCAGAAAAGTTCACTGACAGAGAGAGGAGCACAGTAAGGATACCACATGATCAAGCACTTGAACAGCTAACTGAATCCAACACCACAAACTAACATCAGTAGACAGCATCACAGAGATAGGTCTGTGAGCTTGGCTCACTGGTCATGGCCAGATGGCCAGTAACCATGGCCAGAGAAGAGAGGAGGGGTAGAAGAAGAACACGCTCACCATACGCCCAGGCGTATGTCTGGACGGCATGGCGGGGAAGTGCCCGCGCGGCCGGCCAGAGACTACCTGGGGAGGACTTCACTGCAGCACCACCAGCGATGCACGCACACCTGGACCATTGCAGGCACGCACAGCAAGCACCGTGAGGAGATCCGGCGGGGTGTGAGCTTGGAGGCGACAGGAGCCGGCGAGATCCCAAGCGGAGATCGAACCCCGATCTCATCGGAGAGGCGAGGAGTTCCAAATCCACTCGGTGGAGCAGGAAGAGGGCCGAGGGGCGCATCATATGCTCAAGTGTCGGCGGCAGAAGTCACCAGAGTTGGCCGGGATCTGTAGGCGACGGCGGCGGTGACATCGATCGCAGGAGGAGCTCGGGAGAGGAAGAGAGGGGAGTGAGCGAGAAGAGTGTGGGCTGGGTTGGTTTGACCGACCCAGACCTGAGTCATTCGGGTTAGTTAGGTGGTGGGCTGGGCCTGGCTATTTGGGCCTAGGCCAAATATTTTTAAAACCAAAGGATTTTGCCAATTCTGTTGAATTTTTAAATAATTCAAATCAAATCAAATTCATATGTGATTGGTTTAATTTTCAAGAAAATAATCCTTTATCTGAAATGAATTGTTTATTTGACTAAAAATATATTTCTTATTACAATTCAAAAATCAATTCAATATGTGATTTTATTTAATTCCCAAAACACTTAATTTTTAATTAAACAAAATAAAAATTAAGCCTTTTCTTTATTAAATCAACTCTTTTCTTTTTAAATAACTTCAATCATGGTTTCATAATTTCAAATTGTCTTTAAACTTTAAGTAAGTGCTTGAATTACCATGACTAGGGTAAAACACACCAATATTACCAAGTGTTGAGATAAAACACTTTATCAACATTAAGTCTTGGGTAAAACACACAAATAAGAAAACAAAGTCAATGAATCATCATGCATTGCATATCATTGCACATAGCATCCATTTGCTTCTTTAAACATTGTCCATACCGGACAATGATTGGATTTCTGTAGAACAAGGAGATCAGGAGCATCGCCAAGTATCCGACTCCACTACCTTTCAGTCACAAGGCAAGTTTATCTTGCTCATATCTCTTGGTTGCACTGGTTTTGAAATTATTTGCAAAGTGTTGACTGTTAAACTCTAACATTTCAAAAAGGATGGAAAATCTATTTTCATAAGAAATATGACTAGTGGTTATCGACCAGTGGTGATAACCTTGGAAGGCTGGCAGGTGGAACCATGGTAAGATTATTGTGGTGGAGGTTCCACTTGCACGGGAAAGTAAACCTAGGATTAACTACCAATGCCACAGTTATTCTTGTGCCATAAAAACCGTGTCGTCCAAGAGACTTGGAATGGGACGAGAAAGTCATCTGTATCTTCTCCCGTTCGCATGTCAACGGACACTCAGCTACCGTTCGCCGTATGTCTTGCGGGAATACGTGCACATGGGTGGGACCCCTTAGTGCCCACGACCACTGGTGTCTATGATGGTCCGCAAGGGGCGCCTTGGTACTTCATCGTTGGGGGTGAATATCAAGGGCATAACCTGCTTGCGTGAATTGGGTGGGCATGCATTGTGCGGAGAAGGCAGTGAATGGCTTGGATCAATGACTGGGCCCCACACCATGGAAGTGTGGACGGGAATGTACGCTCGGTTGTGTAGTAAGGCTTTGATCTCTTTTGGAAGGACACATATCTGCAGAGTGTAAAAAGATGTGACATGTTACCTCTTGTTCCGGGAAGGAGCTGCGAACGCGGCAGGAAAGGTGCTCTCAAGGCACTAATACCCTGTGTTGGCTGTTGGGCATAGTTTTCATAAGTAAAAGCAATCTTTCAAGAAACTTTGATAAAACATTGCATTGGCCTACGACTCTTTTGGGTCCATGGCTGTAGATAGTGCATATCACACAACTTCTTTCTAAGAAACTTGCTGGGTAACGCTCGTTACTCACCCCAATCTCTTAAACCCTTGCTAGACTTTGAAGAATTAGACGAGGCAACTCTGAATGCCATAGGTGGACAAGAAGACATCTTCTACGAGGAGCCAGATCTCTCACATGGAATTGAAGGGGTGGACTACTTCATACGATATGGAGTCGCTTCCGATGACGAGTCCGAGTGAAGAATAGTCTAACTAGTAGTTCTGTTGGAATCGAGGAACCGAACAGTTGTAGGATAACAATAATCTATTGAGTGCTTCGAGTGTTTATTTGCATCTCTCTTCCATTGTTGTATAATCACTAAGCACTTGAGATGTTTCCTTGTGGAGCATTTCGTTCTCAGCACGCTTTGGTTTGTAATAATAATACTATCAGTTTGTTTTTGGACCCGTAATGTTTCTGCTGTACCATTCTGAGGGATGTAATTCTTGTGGAGGGTTATTCCGCAAGTGTTATGTCAATGACTTGCATACTACAACATGCAGTGGTATGCTGGGTCACCGCACCTGTGTTCTGGATCTAGAGGGTATTGCCCTGGAATAGCTCATGGCTTTTACAGCCTTATTTTCCTACTCTACTTTTTTGGCGTACTCGTTGCCTATGTCGCCGAGGTCTTTTCTTCTTCTCCTATAGGTTTCTCTTGGTCTGATGACCGTACCCATGGTTTTTTCACCTCCGTCTCTGCTGGGTGCCCTTCGAGTTGTTGCGCGATTCCTGTAGTCACGCTTTTTGCCTTGTCTTTGGTTTCTCCGTAGCTTGCCATCATGCGAAGTTTTGGGCCATCTTGTGAAATTCCTTGTCGCATAGATCCGATAGCTTGAAGCTTCCTTTTAATGTAATAATTCCATTGGGTCCTGGCATTTTTAGTACCAGGTACGTATAGTGAGGTACTACCATGAATCGTGAAAACGCGGGTCGCCCGAGGATCGCGTAATATTGTGATGGTCAGTCCATGACTTCGAAGTCGAGCTTCTCTCTTCTGTAGTTTTGTCGATTCCCGAAGCAAATGTTGAGTGCTATTCGACCTAGTGGATAGTTGGCGCTCCCTGGGATGATTCCGTGGAAGGAGCAGTCAGTTGGTTTCAGGAACTCTAATGAAATGTGCATTGTTTGTAGAGTCTTTGTGTATATAAGATTTATTCTGCTTCCTACATCCATAAACACTATGTCAATGTCGTATGTCCCAATTTGGGTTTTGAGTACCAGAGGCGCGTTTCCTGGCCGAGGTACTGTTATGGGGTGATATGGGTTGCTCCGACCAGTGTAGATACTTCGTTGTTGCTGGAGGCGAAGTTACTGCTAGGTTGACTTGGCGAGTTATGCTTTTCTCCTCTTTGTTCGACTTTGGCACTGGTTGTATCATTTCTGTGATGTGCCCCTTAGATGGAACATATCCTCCATCATCGTCGCGTCCCTGGTTCGGCTGGTCTTGACCTTGAGGAACTCCATTGTTTCCTTGTTGACTTGTAGGCACGTTGTTTGTGTTCCCTTCGTATCCTTGCCTCTTTGCTTCGGCTTGCTTGTTCAGTGCTGCCTCCTGGAGTTTCAAGAACGTCATGCAATCTTTCATCGCGTGTCTGGATACTCATTTCCCATAAACGAACGCAGAGTGTATGTGGCATGGTCCGTTTAGCATATCCTCTGGTGATGGGTTGTACTCTCTGGGTTCTTTTGTCTGAAATATTTTGCTGCTCCCATAGTCTTCTTTTCCATAATTACGGTATCCCAAGCTTCTCTGGTCGTTCCCTTGGTAACTATTGTCTTTGTATCCTGCGGCTACTTGGCTGTGGGAGCCGTAGTTATCGTAATTGCGGGATCTCCTCCTTTGGCCTCCATATCTGTTTCCTCTATCATCCTCTGGTGATCGTGTCCATTTGTTGTTGCACGCATCTTCTCCATCTGCGAACTTGTTTGCTATATCCATTAAATCTGATATTGTTTTCGGCTTTATTCTGCCAATCTCTTCGACTAGGTCTCCTTGCCGCAACCCGAGTGTGAATGCATCTATTGCTCTTTCGTCTGAGACTTTGACTGCTGAGTTTTTGATAATGCTCCACCTTTGGATATACGCTCTTAATGTCTCGTTGCGTTTCTGTACGCAGGCTTTGGCTTCTTCTATGGATGCTGGCCGCTTATATGTCGATTTGAAGTTGCTCGTAAATTGCTTTGTGAGCTCCTCCCAGCTTCCAATTATTTCTTTTTCTAATTTGCTCAACCATGACCTTTCCGCGCCGGTGAGGTGTAATTGCAAACTTTGCATTGCTGTTTCCTTGGTTCCTCCCAGTATTTTTACTGCTTGCAGATAATCCGAGAGCCATGACTGTAGCTCCTGAGATCCATCATATTTTTGCTGATCATGGGGTAGTTTGAAACCCTTGGGTACTGGCGTGGTGCGAACCCTATGAGTAAAGCATGACGCCCCCATCTCCTTTTCGTCGTCTTCGTAGTCATATGCTTTATTGGGAGTCCTGGATCTTCGGGTTCCTCTATGCTTTGGACTTTTATGTCATCTTGGTGATGGTGTTCTAGATCGTCGACTGCCGCTTCTATGCCGAGGACTGTTGTGACGGCGTGGTGATCTTGGTTTATGGGTTCCTTTGTTATGGTACGCGTCCTCTTCTTTTTCTGATAATTTGTTGCCTACCATCTTTAATCCTTGTAGTGCTGCCCGGTGCATATGTTCCCTTGGGTCTCCTGGATTTGGTCATGTTGTGTGCAGGTATGCTTGAGCTGCCACCAGTGCTGCTTCAGGTGTCTTTGGTATAATGTTCCCTTGCTCGTCGACCGATAGGAAAGACGAGTCGAGGTTTTTGGAGAGGCTTTGCCTTTCTGAGTACTCGAGATTTCCGAACCTTGATCCATGTCGACGATGCCTTTTGTTGTTTGTGTATGATGCGTCGCTACGTGCTTTGTGATAAGCTTCGCTTGCCGCAACGGCTGAGTCTCTTCTCTTATGTATTTCAATCCTCTCTTTTGCTAGTTGCTTCGACTGTTGTCTTAAGGCATAGTGATACCCCAAAAGCATATTCTTGCTGGCGTTTGCTGTTATTGGCGTGCCATGCTCCACGGCTGTTTTGATTATCCTCCATTTGTCGAAAGATAGTCGAACTTTCTCTCTAGTTGCGAGGGAATCTGCAGTTTCTCCTTCTGCCAGGTAATTTGCCCCTCTATTTACGTTTGCTGGGTTGAGCACTGGATTGTTGTTTTCGTCGAGCTCTTCTGAGTTATCCCCTATAATGGCGAGTACTTGGTACTGATGGTCGAATTTGCTGTTGAAGCTTGAGAAGATTGAACTGTCGTCTTCATGAAGCTTTAACCCTGTCTTCCAGGTGTCTGTTGATTTGTCTAAAGTATCGTCATGGCAGATCATGAGGTCTTCGAGCTGCACTTCTAAGTCGAAATTTCCCATGGTTTCGTCGCCTTCTGCGATTTCTCTCTCTTCTGTTTCTGTTTCTGCGAAGCTGATCGGCGAGTTTACCTCGCTGGAGGAGCCTTATGATGATTCTGACATTGTTTCTGTCTTAGAGTTGCTTGCCGACGGACCCGGTTTCGCCGGATCTGAAAGGCGAATCGAACCTAAAGATCTGACGTGAAAGTTTAGACTTCTGATCGTCAGGTCCATATCTTGATCCATGCTCTCGAATGCTTGCGTAAAATTTGACTGGTGAGGTTAAAAATCGACAGTTCCAAAGGGTATCTGGATTTCGTTGACTTCGGGACTGCTGTTGGCTAAAGGCGAAAAAGCCGTCGAATTCATGATTCCAACGCCCAGAGTCCCCACGGTCGGCGCCAATTGACCAGGGTTAACTCGACAAATGTCCAATATAAAGGACTTAGGATCGGGAGAGTAGGGCGTCAGATGAACTCGAAGGTAAAATCAGTCAAACAAGGTGTGTATCGAAAGTAAACGTAAGAGTAAACTTGGCTTGCTTTCAATCCGTCCCTTATCGTCCTCTCCTGGCCCCTATATATAGGTGGCCAGGTCTCAAGGATCGGGAGGGGTCCGACACAGATTACAATATCGACATACGACATGAACTCATATTTTGACTAGCATTACAATTGGGCCTAGCTTAATGGGCATCAGGGGTACTTAACTGACGGGCTCTATTATCTATACCCTTGTCAACCAGAGATGTCAATTTCTTTTTTTGTAGGTAAAAATAGACCTTTATTAAGAATTAGGGATTACAAGAAGCTCGGGATCAAACTCCTGAAAAACAAAATCAGGACCTGACCTGTGCCAAACATCCGTGATATGATCTATCCTTGTAAAATTTGCGAGACAGTGACTAACCCTAACCTTCGAACGATCTACTTTTACAAACTTGCATAATCTATCACAATTAGCTAAAGGCCTAATGTCTGAGATAATATTGAAGTACGGCGAATGATTTGCTATCTTTTCCATCGAAGCTGAAATGACTCGAACACAATTAGACTCAATTATGATCGGTAAATTGCTGTTCTCAAGGGCTATTTCCAATCCATCTCTGCAAGTAAGAAGTTCTGCTTCAACACATCTTGGTAGAAACCGACACGCTGAAAAAATTATATTCCCTTGATCATCTCTAAGAATCATGCCACAACCTGTTGTACCTTTCTTAGTTCCAAATGAGCCATCAATAGATAATTTGACCCAACCAACAGGTGGCTTCGCCCAAATTTTATCAGGAGGTTTAGGTGGCTGATGCGGTAAAGCTGCAGACACTGTAGAAAGTGCCAAACCTTTTCCTTTGATAATCGCCTCTCTAGGAACATCCGAGTTCTTTAGAAGATTAGAATAACAACATAAGAATCTCTTAGCTGAATCCACTGATGGAAGAGGCTTATCATGTGTAACTTCATTGCGATTATACCATGTCAATTTCAAAGGACAAGGCTCGCTAAAATAGTGTTTTCTTCCATAACTTTTCATGTGACCGTAGTTTAAATTTAAATTACAATCACATAAAAAAATTGTATGGAGGGAGTACTTTTTAGTAGATTTTCCTACAACATTATGGATTGCAGAACTAACTTCAAGAATCCCTGGCGAGTTGCTTATTTCTAAACATTTGAAAGATTATGGTGCCATCATGCTCACTGGTCAATATCACTTCCACACAACTGTTTTTTAAAATACAAAGCTATCAAGATTGGATTTTAAAAAGAATGAGGAAAAAGATTTGCCTTTTCATTGATATAGAAGAAATATTGGCCAATTTATAATAAAAACTGATCAAAAACTGATACAACACCAAACACAACACACTGGTCCCAAGACCAAACTTCACATGAGTCGATGACCAAGTCGCTCAAGCAACCAAAGCCAACACTCCAACAAATGTGGCGGAGGCGCGATAAAATGGAGTCGCCGCTCCAACATCCACGCTGGCCCTGAGGTCGCGCCCCCATACGAGTCGATGACTAAGTCGCCCGAGCAACCAAAGCCGACACTCAACACCTCAATGCAACATGGTGGAGGTGAAAAATGAAGGCGACACTTCAGCGACCACGCCGGCCCCATGGCCACGCACTACCTAGCCGAAGACAAAAAAACAGTCAATGCCAGGTAGACGAGCATACATTGACACGGGAGGTGAGGGGCTTCATAGCTATGCCCTCAGAGAGGAGAGCGGCGATCGAGAGAGCCGCCACGCTGGAAACAACCGAGGTTTTTTTTTGGATGTGGAAACAACCGAGGTTGGTGCAAGATTTTCAACTGGATCTCACCAAACCCAATGCCTAGAACCCTACAACTACAACTTTTGTACAGCAACCGGCCTCCATCCCTCCATTCCCTCCGGTTGGCGAGGCCACCGGAGAGGATGGAGATGGGAGCCAGGGACGCGCGCCGGACTCTCAAGATTGTTGGAGCGAGAGCGGTGAGGGGGGGGATGAGGCTTGCTTTTGAAACTATATCTTGTTAGATATGACTTGTATTTCAAAACAACACTCTGTGAGATTCGATACCAAAAGCGTTGTAGTAATAGGAGAAAAATCAAATTCGTGCTCTCTTTTATTTGTTGATTGTACCATAGAAAAAGATAAATCTGTTTTAGTAAGAGATTTAGGTTGATAAAAAAAGCTCGTTGGTTTCCAATAACAATTGATGGTATGAAGAGATTGTCAAATCCATACTGGATCAATCTAGTCTAGAACCGCACCGGTAGATCGGACTCTGTGAAGAACTGGAGTTTGTACGGTGAGAGAGAGAGAGGAACTGAGAGGGAGAGGAGTCAAACCTGCGCCGTGGCTCGACGAGCTCGAACCAGAGGCCATGGCGATGGGTGGTGGCGAGGTCGTGGGTATGTGGTGGCGACGGTGCTTCCCATGACTAGCGCTAGCCCTAGATCGGCTTGGGATATCGGTGGAGCGATAGGCAGCATGGTCAACCTCGTACTGTGCGCCCCGGCCCTCCACCTCTTTATATAGCGCTGCCACAGGGGCCCACCAACCATATTTCGGTTGGACGTCCCCGATCAGGGCGTGAATCAAGGTTTGGATCGAGTCGTTGGACTCGGCCTGTGGAGATCAAACTAACATTCTCCCCCTTGATCTCAACTTTACTTTTAACTTTATACTTTACTCTTTACTCGTTTCATCACGGATCAGTACATAGAGCATGTTTCATCGTCACAACTCATTTGCCGATAGAATCAGACAGCCACTATACACTTTTCTGTTTTGAAACAAATTATGTTACTTTCGGGCCTCTTATGATCCAGGAATCATAGGCTTGCCATTAAACCCATGCCGGCTAAGTGTTCCTTGAACACACTGGGTGGTAAGCCTTTCGTTAGCGGACCCGCAAGCATATCCTTTGTCCTTATATGCTCGAGACTTATAGTTTGATCCTGGATTTTATCTTTCACAACATAATACTTTACTTCTATTGGTCTGGTAGCTTTACTCGACTTGTTGTTGTGAGCATAAAATACTGCAGGCTGGTTGTCACAGTACATCTTTATTGGTTTGTCAATGCAATCCACCACTTTCAAGTCGGGTACAAATTTCTTTAGCCATAACACCTGATTCGTGGCCTCAAAACATGCTATAAATTCGGCATACATTGTGGATGATGCAACTATTGTCTGTTTGCAGCTTCTCCACGAAATAGCCCCTCCTGCGAGAGTGAACACATATCCAGTTGTGGACTTTCTTTCATCTTTGTCTCCCGCATAATCTGCATCTGAATACCCTTTATCTCTAGGGAAACAGATCTTCTGTAAGTTAGCATGAGGTCTTTTGTGCCTTGCACATAACGCAATACTTTCTTTACCATCTTCCAGTGCTCTATGCCTGGATTTGACTGATATCTACCGAGTACCCCGGTGATAAAAGCTAAGTCAGGGCGAGTGCACACTTGCGCATACTGTAAGCTTCCAACAGCCGAAGCGTATGGTACTGCTTTCATTTGATCGATCTCATATTGATTCTTGGGGCATTGATATTCCCCAAAACTGTCGCCCTTGACTATAGGAGCAGGTGTAGCATTACTCTTATGCATATTATACTTTATTAGAACTTTTTCTAAATATGCCTTCTGTGATAGTCCTAACACTCCATTCTTTCTGTCTCGGTGAATTTCTATGCCCAAAACATATGAAGCTTCACCAAGATCTTTCATGTCGAAGTTTGAGGACAAAAACTTCTTTGTTTCTCGCATAAGACTAACATCACTGCTAGCAAGCAGGATATCATCCACATACAAGATTAGGAAAATATATTTCCCACTTTTAAACTTTGCATAAACGCAGTTGTCCTCGATGTTTTCTTTAAATCCAAATCTTTTGATGGTATCATTAAACTTTAGATACCACTGTCTAGAGGCTTGCTTTAATCCATAAATGGATTTCTTTAGACGGCATCCCATGTGTTCCTTGCCCTCCATGAAAAAACCCTTGGGTTGTTTCATGTACACTTTTTCTTCTAAATCTCCATTTAGAAATGCCGTCTTTACATCCATTTGATGCAACTCTAAATCAAAATATGCAACTAGTGCCATTATGATTCTGAAGGAATCCTTACATGAGACTGGAGAAAATGTCTCATTGTAATCTACCCCTTCTCTTTGTGTAAATCCTTTTGCCACTAGACGCGCTTTATACTTTTCTATATTCCCGTTAGAGTCATACTTTATTTTGTAGACCCATTTGCAGCCTACTGTTTTGGCTCCTTTGGGAATTTCCTCTAAGTCCCAAACATTGTTGGAACTCATCGACCTCATTTCATCTTCCATGGCCTCTAGCCACTTCGATGAGTTGGGGCCTTCCATAGCTTCTTCATATGAAGTGGGATCGCCTTCCATATGAACTGTTTCTGTGTTATAAACTTTATAGTCAGTAGAAATAGCTGATTTCTTGACTCTTTTGGACCTTCTAAGAGCCTCATTCTCTGGCTCATTTTGTACCTCAACTTCTGGTACATCTATTAAAGGTGGCTGCTGCAGCTCCCTTTCATGCTCAACAAAGGGTTCAGTCGGCTCCTGACGGACAGGTTCCGAACCTTCACTCCTTGTTGTCACGGGTGGAGTTACAACAGGTGCTTGCACCGCAACCTCAGGGATTGCCGGTGTAGGTACAACAGGTAGTGAGAAAAATGGCTCCTGAATCATCGGATTAGGTGCATGCACCCTCTTCTCCTCAAGATCAATTTTCCGAGCTACCATGCTCCCCCTCATCAATTCATCCTCCAAGAAGACTGCATGTCTCATTTCTACAAACTTTGTGTATTTGTCTGGACAATAGAAACGATAACCTTTTGATCTGTCAGGATAGCCAATGAAGTGGCAAGTTACTGTTTTGGGGTCTAACTTTGCAATATTTGGATTAAATACTTTTGCCTCAGCTGGGCTCCCCCAGACCCTCAAGTGGCGCAGGGAGGGAACTCTCCCTGTCCACAACTCGTACGGTGTTTTGGGCACCGACTTGCTTGGTACTATGTTGAGAATATGAATGGCGGTTTTAAGCGCCTCCATCCATAATCCCAATGGCAGGGTGGAATAGGTCATCATACTGCGCACCATATCCATAAGAGTACGGTTGCGCCTTTCAGCTACTCCATTTTGCTGAGGTTCGCCCGGCATAGAATACTGGGCGACTATTCCATTTTCCTGTAAGAACCTTGCAAAAGGTCCAGGTACTTGACCATATGGAGTGTGCCGACCGTAGTACTCCCCACCACGATCGGACCAGACTATTTTAATTCTTTTATCATGTTGATTTTCAACTTCTGCTTTGAATATTTTAAATTTATCCAATGCTTCAGACCTTTCTTTAATTGGATAAATATAACCATATCGGGAGTAATCATCTGTGAATGTTATGAACGAGTCATAGCCATCCACACTTTTCACAAAAAATGGTCCACAAATATCAGTGTGGATTATTTCTAGTGTTGATGTACTTCGGTTTGCACCCTTTTTAATTTGCTTTACATACTTTCCTTTTATGCAATCTATGCATTGTTCTATATCGGAGAACTCTAACGGAGGAAGAATATCATTTTTAACGAGGTTTTCGATTCTTCCCCTCGAAATATGGCCTAATCGACAGTGCCATAACTTCGATGAGTCATGAGTTCTCTTTCTTTTCTTTTGTTCTTTGTTCGACAAGGAAGTTTGTTCATTCACATTACACACAGAATGCACTTTTTCACGTAAGGATAACAAATAAAGCTTGTTGTGAAGTAAAGCAACACCCACACAAGCATCTTTAAACCATATGGCACACTCGTCGTGTGCAAAATAACACTCATAACTGTCTTTATCCAAACGTGATACACTTATTAAGTTTCTGTGAAGTGAAGGAACAAATAAAACATCTCTAAGCAGAATCGAAAAACCATCAGCTAACTCCAAGGAGATGTCGCCAACAGCTTCCACGTCTGCTTGAACTCCATTCGCGACTTCAATGCATCTTTCGCTTCTTTTCATAGTCCTTGTCGAATGGAATCCCTGTAAAGAATTTGCAACATGAACAGTTGCACCTGAGTCAATCCACCAAGTAGATTTCGAAAACTGTGAATACAGGGATTCATTAACAAAAGAAACTGTATCTATACCTTTCCTTGCCATTATGGACTTGAGCCATTCTGGACAGTCTTTCTTGAAGTGCCCAGTCTTCTTGCAGTGGAGACACTGATCTTTATCCACTGGGAGAGTGGGCTGATGATACTGTTGGGGACCTTTGCCATATGGCTTGGAGGGAGAACCTTGATTGCTGTTCTGGAAGTTCTGGTAGTTCCTTTTCCTGTTGTCCTTGACATAGTTGATTGAACCACCATTTGAGGCTTTAAGCCTATCTTCCTCTTGTACACACATGGCAATCATCTTTTCTATATCCCATTTATCAGGGGACATGTTGTAGTTGATAACAAAGTTATCAAACTCTTTGGGCAATGAAGCCATGACAAGGTGAACAAGCAGAGCAGGCTTTAACTCCAGATCAGCATCCATGGGCTTCAGTTTAGAAGCCATGTTGCTCATCCTTAAGATGTGCTCCCTGATGCCATGTGCACCTCCTGTGTACTTTTCTGTGACCAGCTGCTTGAGCAGCTGGGTAGCATACACCTTTGAAGAGCCAGTGAACTGGCTCTTTATCTTTTCCAGAAACTCCCCAACGGAAGTGCACTCTGCGATTGAGCCCGCAATGGCGTTCTCAATCGTATTCTTTATAAAGGCCATGCACTTTTTGTTTGCATTGACCCACTTTTGGTTCTCTAGCACATATGCCAGCTCCACTGGAGCAAAGTCCTTTTTCTTGTTCTCCCATGCAGCATCATCATCCTTTGCATCTCTGAATGGCTCTATCGGCTTGACTGGCTGTGGAGTGTCCACAACCCAGTCGACCTCAGCGCAGACAAAAGCCAGATCAACTTTCTTCCTCCACTCAGTGTAGTTGTCACCCCTGAGCGTCGAAACGTCTTTGAGGCAACTCATCAGACTGTAGCCTCCTGAAATTCACAAAGATGCGAGATAACAAAACAATTGCATGCATTAATCCAACGTTGGTATAAATCAACACATACAACTGTTTGTGCAATTAAAACTATATCACCGTTGGGCAAAAATAGAGATAAGTGCACCTTTTAACATGTAATAGATAAATTATGTTCATGCTATTAACAACGTTGGTTATATAATAACAGAATCACAATAACTTTTAATATTACTTTATCACATCTTTCAAAATTTCAATTACCACGTTATTGCATTTAAGCGATTTCTTTTAACTATTTGCAGCGGAAACATGAATAAAATTCATAAACTTTAAACTTTATAGAAAAGTTTCTGTAACTTTTGAATTCTCTAAAGCAAATTTTCGTTGGAATAATTTGAATAGAGAAAACTCTAAGAGATTTGCTCAAAATCTTAACAAAAAATGTCAAAAGACCCCTGGGTGTCGATCCGAAACCCTAGCCCCACTCTCTCCCTTTGCCACTCTCTGTCCGAGCCCGACGGCTCGAGGAGGCCGACGAGTCCCCGTCCCCGTCCCCGCGGCCGGCGCGCCGCCGGCGACGGCCGGAGCTCACCGCGGCGGCGGCGGCGGACGGCGCACACCGTCCCGCTTCTTTTCCTCTCTCGCGCGGCGACGGCCAGAGGAGGTCGAGTCCCCGCTGCCGGCGCGCTGCCGGCGACGGCCGGCACCCCCTCGCCGGCGGGGCCCTCTTCCTTTCTTCTATTTCTCTTTCTCTGCCTTTTCCACACAGAGGAGAAGTGGCGCAAGGAACCCAGCACGTTTGTCACAGTGGCCGGCGGGCACCACCGCGCCCGCGGCATCTGCGAGCTCGCAGAGAAGCCCGGCTGCTGGGGTTGCGCCCTTTGCCCCCGAAGGAGTTCTCTCTTTCGGCGGTGGTGAAGGCGAAGCCCCACCGCCCGTGTTCTTCGTCTCGATGCCTCGGCTTGCCGATGCGCATCGAGATCGAGAGGAACTGGTGCGGCCCTGCGGCGGCACTGCTTTGCCGGTGGACCCGAGGCCCTATTCCGGTGAGTTATTTCTTTGCCCTCTGCTCCTTTTCGGATTAGGGTTTCATTTGATGTTGTGAGGGTTTCGGGATGGCTACGAATCTTTTCTTTCTTTTCTACCCGAAGAGATCTAGGCTAGATAGCTCTGATACCATTGTCAAATCCATACTGGATCAATCTAGTCTAGAACCGCATCGGTAGATCGGACTCTGTGAAGAACTGGAGTTTGTACGGTGAGAGAGAGAGAGAGAGAGAGGAACTGAGAGGGAGAGGAGTCAAACCTGCGCCGTGGCTCGACGAGCTCGAACCAGAGGCCATGGCGATGGGTGGTGGCGAGGTCGTGGGTATGTGGTGGCGGCGGTGCTTCTCGTGACTAGCGCTAGCCCTAGATCGGCTTGGGATATCGGTGGAGCGATACGCAGCACGGTCAACCTCGTACTGTGCGCCCCAGCCCTCCACCTCTTTATATAGCGCTGCCACAGGGGCCCACCAACCATATTTCGGTTGGACGCCCCCGATCAGGGCGCGAATCAAGGTTTGGATCGAGTCGTTGGACTCGGTCCTGTGGAGATCAAACTAACATAGATAACCCAAATGAAAATACTCAAGTAGAAAAGGTATTAAGGACTTCAGTCTAATGTTTCTCATCATTTAAAAAGCCGTTGAATAAACAAGACTCGAGTCTGCCGGTCAACGTCGACATTTCAAGCACCTTTGAACGTGTGGTAGAACTTTCTACAGTAGTTGGGAGTTTTCTTTCCTCAGAAACAAGAATTGAAACAACATGTGTCGTGCCACTGCCAGTCTGCCACCAAAAACTCCATGGAAAGCACTCGCCCAGCACACCGTAAATTCCCCGCAACAATCGATGTCTAGCGTACCCGATCCACTTTTTGGAACCCCCGGCTGAGACGCAGACATGCAGCGATCATCGGCCAAACCCCAAAGACCCGTTCCGTTTGACCGCTAAGTTCGTGGTCCTTTCTTTCCCCAGAGCAGAGCAAAGGAAGGAGGAGGCCCGCTCAATTTCCCGTTGCCCCTCTCCTCTTCCTCCCCGCTCGGATCCATCCTGCCTAAAAAACTCGCCACCTTCCATGAAATCAGGCACCCACCCTCCCCAAACAATACTGTCCTTTCCATGAAAGTATATCGCCGATCGAGGTAGCACCGGAGTCGGACCCACGTACGTTCCCACGACGCGTCAACGCCGGTCCTTCCCTTCCCTTACCTTACCTTCCCCCACGCGCTTCTTCCAGGAAAATGCCGGCGTGAGGGAGGAGGCCTCCGCGTCCGCGTTCTATATAGACCAGAGTTGGTGGGGGAAAGCGGAGATATTTTCCTTGGCTGATTGACGGAGAGAGGGCGCCATGGAGAACTACCTCAACGAGAACTTCGGGGGCGTCAAGCCCAAGCACTCCTCCGACGAGGCGCTGGGGCGATGGCGCAAGGTCGTCGGCGTCGTCAAGAACCCCAAGCGCCGATTCCGCTTCACCGCCAACCTCGACAAGCGATCCGAGGCCGCAGCCATGAAGCGGACAAACCAGGTACTCGCCTCGCCCTGCCCTGCTTTTCCCCGATGTTCGTCTGCTCTGTTCTTCGCGGAATTACTCCTTCCTCGGCTCCTGATTTGGCCGGAAAGCGGAACCGGAACGGAGAATTAGAGCCGCACATGCGCGATGGACCTTTTGCCCTTTGCATCTGGTATCACACTTTGTGTTCTGCATCGTCGTCGTGCTTGCCAATGTCACCTTTCCCCCCTCACCTTTGTTGGCACAAATAAAAAGCGCAGCTTGCACATGCCATGTTTAGGAGTAGAGCGATAGATAGATCATCATAGCATATCAGATTGATAGTGATATATAAATTATTATCGACATATCAGACCTTCCTCCTAATCTATTTGTCAACATAAAAGCGGCTATTGGGTTATGAAAACTAAAATTCTGATATGTTATAGTAGCGAACAAAAAAAAGCAGAGGTGGTTGATCTGTAATGTACTGCAGTGTGAATGAGTCTTCATGTCTTCAGTATTAATTGCTAACCAGTTTGTCTAGACTAGTACTGCAGTGCCATTATGTCAGTGTTGAGTATAATTCACACGTTGAAATAACAGTGATTTACATCAAAGCCACATTGTTTTCACTGGAGCTGTTCGATTTCTATAAGTATGAACTAACTTGCTCTATTTGTTCCTGTACTTCAGTTACTTGAGTAACTTATCCAAATGAACGCACTAGAGGCCAGGGCCTTCATCAATTTCTGACATTTGTAAAAGAAAAACGCGTCTGGATGCTCACACAGCATCTTCATTAAAAAAACCGCATTATGGACTACTTTATTCAAGAAGAACCCACTCCCTTTATTTTTTTGACCTTCTCTGAAAGGTCTAACCACAGTTGTAGTCTTTTTTAAATAAGGTAAACCAACGAAATCGTCCTTCTGTAAACTGGCGGGTTAATTTTATAAAACATCAATGGATACCACTTTTAACTATTATAGTTCTCACCGGAGCTTTTTACTGCTTTTGGGCAATTTTCGTCAGTACACAATCTGAGAACCGTTAATGTTGCTGAGACTGACCTCACAAAACACCAACTATTTCAGGAGAAGCTGCGTGTTGCTGTTCTTGTTTCAAAGGCTGCACTTCAGTTCATCCACGGTATGATACCAGAGCATACCAGAATTAGTCAGCATCAGTTTTCCATTTTCTTCTTGATGTCAATCTTACCAGGAACACAAATTCTGCAGGTCTTGCTCCCCAGAGTGAATACACAGTCCCTGCGGATGTCAAGGCAGCAGGCTATGGCATCTGCGCCGAGGAACTGAGCTCGGTTGTCGAGAGCCACGACCTCAAGAAGCTGAAAGCACATGGTGGCACCGAGGGCCTCTTATCAAAGGTGTCTACCTCAGAGTCTGATGGCCTCAGCACGTCCAGGCGCAAACTTGCATCACGGCAGGAGATCTTCGGCATCAACAAGTTTGCCGAGACAGAGTCCCGCAGCTTCTGGGTCTTTGTCTGGGAGGCGCTCCAGGACATGACGCTTATGATCCTTGCTGCATGCGCGTTCTTCTCGCTTGTCGTTGGCATTGCCACCGAGGGGTGGCCCAAGGGCGCTCATGATGGCCTTGGCATTGTGGCCAGTATTCTTCTGGTTGTGTTTGTCACTGCGACAAGCGACTACCGGCAATCCCTGCAGTTCAAGGACCTTGACAAGGAGAAGAAGAAGATCACAGTGCAGGTCACCCGGAGTGGGTACCGGCAGAAGCTCTCAATATACGATCTTTTAGTTGGTGACATTGTGCACCTTTCCATTGGTGATCAAGTACCAGCTGACGGTTTGTTTGTATCTGGGTTCTCATTGCTGATTAATGAATCAAGTCTGACTGGGGAGAGTGAGCCAGTTGCTGTCAACGCCGAGAACCCATTCCTTCTGTCAGGTACTAAAGTGCAAGATGGTTCTTGCAAGATGCTCGTCACGACAGTCGGCATGAGGACCCAATGGGGTAAACTCATGGCCACCCTAACTGAAGGTGGGGATGATGAGACGCCATTGCAGGTCAAGCTGAACGGTGTTGCCACTATCATTGGCAAAATAGGCCTCGTCTTTGCAGTTGTCACATTTGCAGTACTCACTGAAAGCCTGTTCCGGCGCAAGATCATGGATGGCTCGTACTTGAGTTGGACTGGCGATGATGCACTGGAGCTGCTTGAGTTCTTTGCTATTGCTGTTACTATTGTCGTTGTAGCAGTTCCTGAAGGCTTACCACTCGCTGTGACCTTGAGCCTTGCATTCGCCATGAAGAAAATGATGAATGACAAGGCACTTGTCAGACACCTTGCAGCTTGTGAGACCATGGGCTCAGCAACCTCGATTTGCAGCGACAAGACTGGCACACTCACAACGAATCACATGACTGTTGTCAAGGCATGCATCTGTGGCAAAATTAAAGAAGTGGATAATTCTTCAGAGACAAAGAGCCTATTCTCTGAGTTGCCAGATTCTGTCATGACAATGCTCATGCAGGCCATATTTAACAACACCGGTGGTGACGTTGTCGTCAACAAGGATGGCAAACGCGAAATACTGGGCACACCAACTGAGACAGCAATTCTAGAGCTCGGCCTGTCACTGGATGGTGATTTCCAGGCGGTGCGAAAAGCAAGCACCCTCGTCAAAGTCGAGCCCTTTAACTCGGCGAAGAAGAGAATGGGAGTGGTCATCCAGCTGCCTGGGGGTGCATTCCGTGCCCACTGCAAAGGCGCATCAGAGATCATATTGGCATCTTGCAGCAAGTACCTGAATGATCAAGGACTTGTTGTCCCCCTTGATAGTGAAACCATTGCTCACTTGAATGCTACTATTGATAGCTTTGCAAACGAGGCACTTCGTACTCTGTGCCTTGCCTACATAGAAGTCGGGGATGGGTTCTCAGCTAATGATCCGATTCCTGAAGATGGGTACACCTGCATTGGCATTGTGGGGATTAAAGACCCAGTGCGTCCGGGTGTGAAAGAATCCGTTGCAATCTGCAGGTCAGCTGGTATTACTGTCAGGATGGTCACAGGTGACAACATCAACACAGCAAAGGCAATTGCTCGGGAATGCGGCATTTTGACTGAAGGTGGTCTTGCCATTGAAGGCCCAGATTTTAGAAATAGGAGCGCAGAAGAACTGAATGAATTAATACCAAAGATACAGGTATATTTATTGCTTTTACCACTTCATAACTTGCCTAACGTTTCTGATTTCAATTGTCAATGTAATGTGATTGCATGTATCAGGTAATGGCTAGATCTTCACCACTTGACAAGCACACCTTGGTGAAGCATCTTCGGACTACATTTGAAGAAGTTGTTGCAGTGACGGGTGATGGAACGAACGATGCCCCGGCACTTCATGAGGCTGATATTGGACTTGCAATGGGCATTGCTGGAACTGAGGTAATTTAGCACACTGATATTCTTAAGATTTCCTTGCATGGGAAAATAGTCATGTCAATCTAACATACAAGATACTAATAGAGTTTTGACATCACTAGCTGTAATTCATATTAAGTGTCTCCCATTACAGTTGCTCCACGATTTGCAATCAATTGCATGTCTTAGAATTTTCTTTGTTTTGCTCTCTCATTCTTATAAGCGTCACTGCAGCATCTATAAGGTCTTTCACTCCACGATTTGCAGTCAATTACATGTCCTAGTAATTCCTTTCGGTATTTAGTTCCAGGATGACTCATTGTGTTATCTCTTTTGTTTGCAGGTTGCAAAAGAGAGTGCCGATGTTATTATTCTTGACGACAACTTCTCAACTATAGTCACCGTTGCTAAATGGGGTCGGTCAGTGTACATAAACATTCAGAAGTTTGTGCAGTTTCAACTGACAGTCAATGTGGTTGCTCTCGTTGTGAACTTCTCATCAGCTTGCTTGACAGGTATACCTGAAATTTTGATGCGTTCATTGAAGCTAACTTTAATCTGTAAAGAAAAGGATATGCTGAACCTGTGAAACATTTTTAAAAAATCTAATCTAAATGAACAGCTCAAATCTAAATCAGTTTATTTTAAAGTAAGCCTTCAACTACCGAACTGTAAAATCAGTTCATTCCAGATATTAGCTCTAGTGTTGTTTCTCCGTTTATGCTCATATGTTGTACTTATTATCATAAATCAACTCCCGGCTGGAAATTATGCTACATGTGTATTACTCTCACTAGTGATCCAAATATTCCTTTCACAATATGTAACAGTATTTGAAATAAACTTCACTTGGAAGTTGGAACTTGCTATATTGATGTCGCAAATCTGTCATTTCCTGGTTTATTTTATGACATGCATTTCCCTGCTCATGTACTTCTACTTGTCAATTCAGGGAGTGCTCCCCTTACTGCTGTCCAATTGCTCTGGGTCAACATGATCATGGACACACTAGGAGCATTGGCATTGGCCACAGAACCTCCAAATGATGAACTGATGAAAAGGACTCCTGTTGGAAGGAAAGGAAACTTCATCAGCAACATTATGTGGAGGAACATCATGGGACAGGCAATCTACCAGTTCATTGTTATTTGGTATCTGCAGACAGAAGGAAAGTCGTTGTTTGGACTCAAGGGTGATAACTCTGATCTAGTCTTGAACACCCTCATCTTCAACTGCTTTGTGTTCTGCCAGGTACTTTTGAAGTTCCTATTGCATCCATTTGATTTCTGACAAATTATTTATGATACAATATGTTCTCTGTTTCTTGCTCCACTGATGCCATTTATTTATCAACTAGACCCTGGTTTCAGAAAACATACTAAAATGTGGCCGTTACTATTATTATTAATGGATAGTGTTCTGTAGGATCCTTACTAACATAACTATAATGCACTACTATCACCAGTACACTATTGCAACATTTGACAAGCAAAACTATAATGCACTGGGATCACCAAATAATTTTGAATGAGGGAAGAAAGTACCTCTGTTGCTGTGAATAGTGCACGGAAGTCCACTTAATATTTCCGTTCTTTTGCAGGTGTTCAATGAGGTGAGCTCTAGGGAGATGGAGAGGATCAATGTATTCAAAGGCATTCTTGACAACAACGTGTTCGTCGCCGTGCTTGGCAGCACGGTCATATTCCAGATCATAATAGTGCAATTCCTTGGTGATTTCGCGAACACTATCCCTCTCTCATTCAAGCAGTGGTTCTCCTGCATCGTCATCGGCTTCATAGGCATGCCTATTGCTGCGATAGTCAAGCTAATCCCGGTCGGTTCTAATTAGGATACCATAACTAATTTCAGTCAGAAACTGGAGTCAGGTAGTAGGACTACAGTTTCGTGATGCCAATGCAGTTCGGGCACTGTCATGAGCATAAGAAACTGCTCTTGCTGTGGATCTATGCCCTTTTCTTTTGCATTTGATCTAGAGGACGAGCCCAGATTGTCGGCTTGATTCTTCAGAAGTGTTGAATAGCTCTTGTAGTTTTTTCTCATGTTATTTTCTCATATTATTTTCCTCAAATTCTTTACTTGGAATGTCGGAGCTTGGAATTGTGTATGGATCTCTATGATAAGTTTGCTCCGACCTAAAATACTGGAGACAAGTGGTTGATAGTTGGTACTAAACGTTTGGATTGACTTGTGCAAGGTTTCTTGTTGCCATGGCCACGTGGGAAATTTAGCCTATAATTTGATAAAATTCCTACTTGTCTTTCCTTATCCGGTGTGACTGAGCTCTGACTATCACTAAAGTAGTGTGATTCTTCGGAAGTTGCCAAGAGAAAAGGACCCTTTAAATTTGACCAGTGATCTGTTGCAATCCAAGTGCCAGCATCAGCAGATAGCCAGATACACAACAGCATAGTGTATGCTACAGCGTAGGCTTGGCAGTTAGCTTCTTTTGGCGCGCCAGGCTTATCTCCACATCACAGCTGATTGACACACAAGCAGCTTGCTTTCATCACCACTGCCACCCAGCGGCAGTACAAGATGTTTTTGACCAGTCAAGGTAAGCATCGTTACTACTACTACTACATCAATTCCTACTGGAGAAGCACACCACTTCTCCTTGCTGGCAAGAAGCAGCCACTTGGGATAAAAATTCCAACAGCATCAGCCAGTAGCTGCCCCTGCCCTGTGAACTACGGACTGAGATCCGGTGACATGCCTGTTGCATGTCACCTGAACAGTTATGTGCCTTGCACCCCTCTTTTAATCGTCGGATCAAAAATCAACGGCCAGATGCCATGAACAGTACACAGCTACAGTGTCGTCCACGGTGCACCGCTACAGTGCATAAGGATGGAAAGTGTGGAGGGCACATATGCTACAGAGCTATCTACAGTATTTTGCTACAGTACTTTGATCTTGGCTGTCCATTTTCGATCTAACGGCCCAGATCGCAAGGCACCGAACTGTTCATCGGTGACATGCCCGTAGCATGTCACTGGATCTCAGTCCGTGAACTACTACCTCCGTCTTGAAATCTAAGCCTTTTTAGAAAGCTAAGTTAGCTCTCTAAAAAGGCTTACATTTCAGGATGGAGATAATATTTCTTAGTAAAATGGTTAAAAATAATCTAAAATTGTCCCACTATTACTTTTCTCTAATATGGATATAACTAGTATGAATGTATGTAGACATTAAATGTATCTAGATACATCTACATTAGCGATAGATAATAGCAGTTGGGGAAATAACAAATTTAAATTATACTTTTTAGGGGAATTTAAATTATACTTACGGCAAAAAAAAATCACACGCCTAACCCTTTTCTGCCACGCCATAGACAAGGGTGTGACACAATGGCGTGGTTGGAAAGGGTTAGCTGTGTGATTTTTTTGCTGAAAGTTTATTATTTAAATTTGTTACAGATTAGGTTATTTTTTGTGCATTTTATCACCATTTTTAACCTGTGCTGCCAAGCAGGCACAAGACAGCACAGCAAGGGCAGTACACCTAAAATTTCAACCATGTCATGTCTCCTTGCTCCTTTTGACTGCATGGGGGCAAGAAATGCAGTGCAAGGTCACAGCCATCTGATCATGCGAGGGGAGTGGTTTCTTTGGTCAAGAATCCTGACACGCACGGCTCCTGTACTTGACAATTTTCACAGGAACACACACACTACACAGTCCCCCTTCTTGAAGGCAGTGAAAAAAGAGAACAGGGCAGAGACAGATGCACTCCTCACACGTGCTGCCACAGATCAGAATCACCTCATCAGCGGGCAGCTGGAAGAGATGGCGCCTATCGTATTTTGCATTGCATGATACACAAATATATTAGGTTGAGAGAAGGAACAGCAAGCCATTGTTGCCAATAGCAGTGCAGGGTGGTGATCGGGTGACAAGGCGAGCATAGTTTCTTTCATCAGTGAAGCAACTCCCAACTACCCATTGCTGGGCAGCAACTGCACACGGAGCTCTCAGCATGCAGGATCCAAGAAGATGAGAGAGGAATTCAGTCGTGCTCGCTTGCGCTGGAATAGGACAGTACAGTTTGTTTCAGCATCCGAAGAACATGGTAATGAGAAGCCAAAATGGCATGACTCAACAGTGAGGAAACCGGCCATAATCGTATGAAGATTGGCTAAGTGTTATTTTGTCACTGGTGGAGTGACAGGCGATCAACCGAAAGAAGACGAGAGGACAAGGCCCAGCTAGCTGGCACGGTATTCACACACGCACACAAACAAGGAAATGAAAAAATGGCTCCCCACTCATACCTAGGCTTTGCTCTCTTTTCAGCTCTCACTTTGGGCGAGAGCTCTTTAGACTTTCTCACTCACTCAGCTCTTTAGACTTTCTCACTCACTCTCCTCTTTACACTGCCTTTTAACACTGCCGGGGAAAGAAAGATCTCATGAAAAAAAAACAAAATCTTTCCAATCCTAACTTACCAATCAACGGTAATAATTGCGCAATCAGAAGAATCAAATCTTGCCTCCCTATTTAGCCACCCTCACCTGAGAGAATTTTTGACACATGAGACCACCTGCGCGAGTAAAATGCCAGAAAAAATTTTGTCAAAAAAAACCCCTGCCGCCATCCTCGTTGCCGGCAAGGTGAGCACCTGGTGGCGGCATGGTGATGCCAGGGTGCCGCCAATGGCAACGGCGGCGGCAGGGGGCCTTGACAAAAAATTTCGCAGGTGGTCTTTTCTAGCATTTCACTCGCGCAGGTGGTCTCATGTGTCAAAAATTCCACCTGAGAAAAGAAAAACACTGCTGAAACTACAGGAAAAACAGGTCGGGGATGGAAGAAATTAGCTGCTAGCTAGAGTAGTGCGAGCTGAACTGGACTGAAACTACATCCAGCTCCTCCTACTACTGGCGCTGCGGCGAATGCAACCTTTTCCTCTTATTGCCGTCCGTGATTGCTGCTGCCGCTGCCGCCGAGGTGGCGGCGGCGGCATTATTATTGCTGGCGCCCATGGCCATGGAGGCGGTGTCCGAGCTCTCGATGTGGGCGACGGAGACGCCGGAGGAGGCCATCTCCTCCCTGCTCGATTGCTGCTGCCGCCGCATGGACCTGCTGCTGTCCTCCTCTCGAATCATCACGCTGTAGCAGGAATACACATGCCCCTGCCACAAGAACCCCCGCATTTACTCAATCGTTGCCCTTTCCACCAACAGATTTCCAAAAGGGATTACCATTATTATGGCGGCAGGGAGAGAGCGGCTTACGGTGTGTAATTGCTGCCATGATGAGCCCAAGATCGCCTTGAGCTCCTCCGCTAGTTTGGGGAATGTTAGTGTCCCCTCCTCCTCATTGCTGATGCCGCCGCGCGCGACGAGGATCGACGCCAGCGCAATGGTCGACGCCTGGTACTCCACCGAGCTCATCGCTGCAGATCACGAGAAGAAAAATGAGATAACAAAGTCCGATCCGATGGAACGGGAGCAGGGGCAGGGGGGAATGACGGACCTTTGATCGATGCGAAGATGCACTTGACGGCACGCAGGACGATCGCCTCGCGCTCGTCGTGCCGGTGCCGGAACCTCGCGGCGAAGCAGCCGAGGTACGGGAACGGGGTGCCGGCGATCATCTGCCAGTTGAGGGTGGTGAGGACGAGGAGCTCCATGCGCAGGATGGAGGCGCAGTCGAAGTCGTACTGGTCCGGCCTGAACTCCGGCAGGCGCGGCACCCGGTGCTCCTCCACCTTGGCCGCCAGCGAGAGGCACGCCACCGCGAGGAGCTGCAGCGCCCACTCCTGCCGCCTCTGCACACCCCCAAAAAACGGCAAATGCGGAAGTCAGCAGGCAATGGCATTACGCCGAACACTCGACGACATGACAGAAACAGAGCAGATCAAAGGCAATGTGAGCAGATCATTACGTACGTCGACTCGCCGCTGCGCCAGGAAGCGATCGAGGTACGTGACCGCGACGTACGCCGTCTTCCCGCTGAACCGGAACCTGGAGTTCGTCTGCAGACACGGCGCGCACAGAAACGAACCATCATTTTAGAGAGGGAAGATCGATCCGGTTGATTTATGTTTGGGGAAAGGCAGAGCAGGAACAGAGAGCGCGCGAACCACCTTGGCGATCCAGTCGACGCACACGGCGCGCGCGGCCCTGGTCCACTCGTCCATCTCCTCGCCTCGGGCGGCGGCGGCGCCCTCCTTGGAGAGCATGAGCGCGACGTACTCGTCGTCGTCCCGGTCGAGGAGCAGGTGGCGGTCGTCGGCGGCGAGGCGCTGTAAATCCGCGATGCCGTCATCGCCGACGGGACTATAGTCGTCGGCGTCGAGGAAGAGGTCGCTGCCGTCCTCGAGGCAGATGAGGGTGGAGGTGGGCGTGGCGGGAGCGGAGGTCGACGCGTCCCCCATTGGCTTTGGCGGCGGGCGGCCGTGAGTCAATCAGACGACGACCCCGTCGCGGTGCATGCGCGGAGAAAAAGGAAAGAAAAAGGGGAGATTCTAGTGGGGAGGGAAAGGAGGCGGATGAGTTGGGCGGAACAGAAAAGGATTCCTGCTCCTCCCTCCCCGCCCGCCCGCGCGCGCGCTCGCGGCGAAAGTGGAGGCAAATCTGCAGTTGGAGACGAGGGAGAGATGGACGGGAAGTTGAGCAGTGGGAGATGGCGTGGCCGCGTGGGTTGGAGTGGACGGGTGCGCCTGCGCGGGGGTTCGCGCCAGTCGGGAGAAGGATGGAAGGAAAGGGTTTTAGCAGGCGACGACGACGACTAGTCTGCTTCGCCTGTGCTCTGCTTTTTGCCCTGGCTGTGTGCACGGTGGACGTGCAGACTGGTCGCGGTTACGCTCGTGTCACCGGATCTCGTCGTATTGCACGTACGTGCGCATGGGTGTATATGGATGCCGTATTGCCAAGAAGGGATCCTACAATAAAAAAGGTTCATATTAGTACTACTCCCTCTGATCCATAATGTTTTGATGATTTTATAATGATTTTGTATAAATTTTATACTGAGTCACCGACACTTATTATGGATAGGAGAAGATACCAGATTTACCGATGGTGTGGTGGTACACGCCTAAGCCGACGCTATCTCTCCATTAAGGTAATAAAGAAATATGTATTGTTGCTAAATACCCACATTTCCAAATAATGTAGGTATGGTTCATCAAAACCACACATGGTTTTCGGACCATACATGATTCTAATTACAAAACTGAAAAAACGATAAAATCACGGGAACTTTTGCTACCTCCGGTCATTCTAGATGGTCATCAGATGACATCAAGATTGACACCAACTTTATGGTCGGACTGTTGCGTGATGATTCAAGGTTAGAGGGGCGCAGGAAGAATTACATTAGGGTTATGGTGTCCTTTAGCGAGGATAGGAACCCAAACAAAAGTGTGATAGGAATGTGGAAAAAATATGTGCACTCAACGAGGGCACCATGGTGCCATCTTCAAATTTGCACCATTCTAGCAGCAACCAGGCGATCGCCGTGAAGAAGGCCCCTCTGCTTGCGCGAGGAGACATCAATGACGACATGCTAAGGAGTAAGGGTTTCCAAGGGGGGGAGGGTCAGGTCCTGACCATGTGTCGTGACTATCATTCATCGTAAAGCTCGATACAATCGCATGCCCTTTTCGACAGGCTTTGCCTTCGAACGTATAAGTCGGAGGTCTAGCTTGCACAACACGTCCATGACCACCGACACAACCCGAGCGGATGGATGGTGAACAAGTGAAGATAGATGGGATTGGAAAGGTACCGGCAAGGATAAATATCTAACGTACTTGCATGTTTGAGTTGCATCATCCTCAAAAGGTGCATCAAATTTTATAGAAGAAATGTCAAACCATGGAATTCTTGCAATTTTTGCTAGGATTTTCGCAAAGAGATGAGGTGTAAATCCCTTAATGCACTAGCCATGGAGCCGCCATCCATCTGGGAAAGAGATTGCCCACTGTTGCCAACAAGGGTGGTCGAAGTAGCCTTGTAGATGTCAATGGATTATCGTGGAGCGTGAATGTACATCTCTGATCATGGCTTATTTGGCTCCGTCCTCTGTAGCCATGGCCACGAAATCAAAGTGGCATGCTCCACATCCTGAGGTTTGGAATGCCAAACCCCCAATGTAACTTTGTCCCACGCCAACAGGCGGTGCCCTTCTCAGATATCATTCCTCTCCTTCCACAGAAAACCTGGCAACTCTTTTGGAAAGCTTCGAGGCTTTTGACAAGTCTCTGTCCCTTTTAAATTCGGCAAATGGTAAAAATACACATATAACAACAAAATATTTGGGACGGCAAGAAAAAAAAGTGACTAATCAGGGTCGAAACATATGGGCATACCTGAAAAAAAAAAGAGCGGCCGCCCACGATTAAAGCAAGTCCAAAGAGCGTTTGGTATTTGTCTTCACGTGCGTGCTAATTTTTGCCGGAGGAACTTGTGGTAATCGCAGATTTGCTTGTGGTCACCACGCGATCACGCCCACTTGTATTTCCATTGCTCTAAATTGGAACAGTTATTGTTGTTTAATCTCAAGGATTGGCTCCAAACTTATCAATTGTAATCATAAGAGCAAGATCCTGACTTTAACCCCAGAACTTGAAAGAAGATCAAACACGAATGGAAACAATCTCCGTGGCGAACTATACGGCCATGTACTATACTGGTACCATACCTCCACGGATCAGATCGTAGCTAGTATTCTACCCGACATATCATCATGGTTAAATCAACTCGTAAAGAAGAAGACGCAAGTACAACTGTACTGCTTGTCGCAGAGTGTGGCAGCTGTTGCGGTCAGTGTACCGACCTGCTTGACCATCTTGTTTGGTCAGTGAACTAGAGACCATTGGTGTATACATACTCCGTCAGACAATCTTATTTTCGTATCCTAGGTGCATTGATTAGCTAAAGGGTTAGTGGATGCACCAGTCGAGGTTAGATGTGTATGTGTGTATAAAGTGGACTGTTTATTTTTTTTATAAGTTTGAATTTTTGATTGTGTTGACTAGTGCGTTTCACTTTGTTAGAGAAGGACACGGCTTCTCTCAAGCAACTTGGAGTAGACTCCAAGTTTCATAGCTAATCATGTTTTTGTAAACCGACTTGTAATTGTATTGTTGATATATATATATATATATGAGAGGGGGGCCGTGACTTGTGATCACGTTGCCAAAAGATCATATTCGACTTTCATGGTATCAGAGCACCAGCCGATCCTACCCTCCCCTCCAAAAACCCTAAAAATTCCGAAACCCTACCCCTACCCCCGCCGTCGCGATGACTCCCGACGAGATCGCCAAGCTCGAAGCCGAGCTCAAGCAGCGCGAATCCCTCCTCCAAACGCGCAAAGAAGAGCTCGACCGCCGCGCCGCTGAGATGGGCAAGGCCGTCGACAACAACCTTACTCCCCAAAACCCCTCCACCTATGTCTCCTCCATCAAGAACGTCGTCGCCATCACCCTTGATCTGCAGGACTCCAACTACATCAAGTGGTGCGAGCTCTTCCTCGTCGCCCTAGGCCGCTACGGCCTCACAAGCCATGTCACCGGCACGGCCGATGCTTCTCCATCGGACACTTCGCCCACCTCCGACTGGGCGCGCGACGACTTCACCGTCCTCTCTTGGATCTATGGCTCGATCTCCCCCGAACTCTTCGGCATCATCATGGCCCCGGGATCGACGGCGCGGCAGATCTGGGACGCCATCGCCAACCTCTTCCACGACAACAAGAAAAGCCGCGCCCTCTCCCTCGACGCGGAATTCCGCAACACGCCACAAGGAGACATGAGCGTTCACGACTACTACGCCAAGCTTAAGTCCCTTGCCGATGCTCTCGGCGATGTTGATGAGAAGATCTCGGACGAAACCCTCGTCCTCACGGTTCTGCGCGGCCTCAACCAGCAATACAGTCACCTCCGTTCCTTTCTTCCTTACCAGGTGCCGTTCCCGACGTTCCTGCAGACACGCTCCGCCCTGGTTCTCGAGGAGGCGCAAAAGAAAATTGATGCAAAACACGCGGCGTCGACCGCGCTCTGGGCCAGCGGCAATAGCATTCTACCCACCGGCGGCAACATCATACCGCATGTCGGAGGCGCCCCTCCTGCCGCCGGCCGTGGCGGCGGTCCTCCTGATCAGCGCCCTCCTCAGCCCCTACAGCCCGGCTTCTACAACAACTTTGGCCGGGGTGGTGGCCCTGGAGGCCGACGTGGTCGTGGCGGTGGTCGCGGGCGCGGCCGTGACAGCAATAGCCCATGGATGTTCAATCCATGGACCGGCCTCCCAACGCGCGCTTCACAACTTCAACAGCAGCAGCAGCCTGCGCTGTCCTCTCCGTGGCAGCCCCGCTGGCGCGCCCCAACCCCTGGTGTCTTAGGGCCTCGACCAGCTCTGCCACCGTACCAGGCCTACACTGCCATGGGCTACCAGCAGCCTCTCAACAACATGATGCTTCAACCACAACCGCAACAGCAGATTGATCCAGCTCTTCTTACCGCTCTCCAGAACATGCAGCTCCCTGGCGGCCAGGAGTGGGTCATGGACTCTGGCGCCTCGTCCCACATGGCATCCGACCATGGTATACTTTCCTCCCCCGTCCCCTTCTCTTCACATAAAATTATAGTAGGCAATGGTGCATCTCTTCGTGTTACTCACACCGGCTCTCACACCTTTTCCTTCGACTCTAAAAATCTTTTCCTCCGCAATATTCTTATTGTTCCTCACATCATCAAAAATCTTATTTCTGTTCGACAATTCACCATCGATAATCTTTGCTCTATTGAATTTGACCCCTTCGGTTTCTCTGTGAAGGATCTTCTTACCAAGACCGTGATTCTTCAATGCAATAGTCCTGGCCCGCTCTACTCCCTTTGCCGCCCACCAGAAGTCAAGACCCTACTCGCCACCTCATCATCCGAGCTTTGGTATCGCCGGCTTGGACATCCCGAACATCCCACCATGCAACGTCTACACCAGCAACAACACATACTGAAGGGTTTCGCAGCATAGAAAACAAAAATTTTCCTACGAGTACGAACAAGAACAGCCAAGATCTGATCTACGAGATGCAAGACAACGAGCGAGAGAGATTAGATCTACATACCCTTGTAGATCGCACAGCGGAAACGTTCAGATGAACGTGGTCGGCGTAGTCGTACTAGCGTCTCCTCCTTGTGATCCGATCCGATCCAAGCGCCACAACGGGCGGCGCCTCCGAGCGTTGCACACGTACAGCGCAACAACGACTCCTCCTCCTTGGTCCAGCAAGGTGCGGTGGAGTGGTAGATGGGATCAGCAGCATGACGGCGTGTTGCTTATGGTGGAGAGTATCTGCGGGCAGGGCTTCGCCTACGCGCGCGAGGTGGAAGAAGAAAGGCTCAAGATCTAGTCAAACTAGGGCAAGAAAATACTACAAAAGGCAGAGACGGCGCCGGCTGAAACAATTTTCGGTATTAGGTCTATCCCTAAACAACCGGCCGCCCTGTTTCTTTTATAGACAAATTGCTTTGCAAGAAAGAAAAGAAAAAAACTTAACCGATCCAAGCTAGCTTGGCAATGAGGCAATCGATCGTATCGATCCATACGATGGTTCGTACGTCCTCGGAGCTATCGGCTCATGGCGCGTGTGGCGTGGCTGCCGGCCCAGCCAGCCCAGGCGAGCGGCAGTTAGTGTGCGCCGCACAGGGCGCAGGGCAGCACAGCCAGCCGGCCCAACTGCGTCTTTCCTTTTTTTTTCTTTCTTTCTTTTTGCTTTTTCGTTTAGTAGTTTGTCTAGATGGGCTACAAAATTAGCCCGTTAGCAAAACTACTTATGGACTAACTTTTAGCCCTTATTTATTTCTACTAAATAAATATATGTATTAATATTTATTAATTCAATTAATTAATAAATCATTAATCTTCTTCCCGGAACAATTCCGTTACTCTCTGAAACAATTTTCACAAATCCCAAAACTACCCTAGCGTCGATGAGCGTTAAGTGTGTGACCCTACGGGTTCGAGAATGTATGGACATGATCACTATCAATAATCAATAGCGGGATCTGGAAATCCATATTGACTCCCATATATTCAACGAAGATCATTATCGGTGAACCACGATGTCAGGATTCAAATAATCCCATATACAAATTCCTTTGTCTCGCGATATTTTACTTGCCCGAGATTCGATCGTCGGTATTGCCATACCTAGTTCAATCTCGTTCGCAGCAAGTACTCTTTACTCGTTTCGTAATCCAATATCACCCTGTGATTAAACTCATTAATCACGTGTTTGCAAACGGTGTATGATATTGATTACCGAGTGGGCCCGGAGTATATCTCTCCGACATGGGAGGGACAAATTCCATCTCGATACATGCAACCCAACAAGTACTTTCCGATTATCTCAGAGACACCTTTATGATCACCCTCTCATAGGATAACGTTTGATGACCTCAAAGCTCTCTTCCGGTACCAGGGAGTGGCATTATCTCATGGTCTAAGGAATATGATACTGACATAGGAAAAGCTACGCAATTGTGAACACAATGACACGATCTAATTGCTGTGCTTAATTTGGGTTTGTCCATCACATCATTCTCCTAATGATATGACCTCATTATTAATCGACAACTCATGTCTATGGTTAGGAAACCTTAACCATCATTAATCAATGAGCTAGTCTAGTAGAGGCGTACTAGGGACACGGTGTTGTTTATAAACCACACAAGTATTAATGTTTCCGCTTAATACAATTCTAGCATGGAATATAAACATTATCATAAACAAGAAATATGATAATAACAATATTATTATTGCCTCTAGGGCATATTTCCTTCAGTCTCCCACTTGCACTAGAGTCAATAATCTAGTCAATACTTGCGCATTCAACACCTATGGCATTCCGGTGTTACTCATACGCGTTGCACGTGGTAAACCTTATCTACGGTTCTGACACTTTCAGGTCCGTTTGTATTTGCATATCTTTTGCGTCAGCACGCATTACTCATCTTCTATGAGATGGCATCGTATAAACTTGGTCTTCTGGTGAGACCTTTGTTTCTTTGCTGAGACTATGTTGTCACTATTGTCATACAATAGAACTACATGGTACTAGCACACTTAGAACTACACCTAGTTCTCTTGCTGCTTCTCGAACAATTATACTAAGCCTTCGTTGCAGTATCCGTCACAATGTCTAACTTTGAAACTCATCCAAGTTATCATGGAACTTTCTTCCATCTTATTGTGCCACCTTATAACTCAAAACAAATAGCCTAAAATTGAGATTAAATATTTCTGTATATGTGACAAAGCCAATGTAACACATTGCAATGAACCATTTGTCACTTCTGCATACAAAGCATATTCTTAGTTCTTCGAAAGTACATAAGCATATCTTTACTATTGTCCAACAATCATCATATGAATGCTCGTAACCTTTAGAGCATCGGACATATCTGGATATACATATCATGGTGTACAAGATCGATAAAATCATTCTTGTGGTTTCACTCATCAAGTGTCAAAACAGTTGATTCTTGCTTTAACCTCTTCCATGCAATAAGAACCGTTCTTATTGATTCAATATTGAACAGCTTCAATATTTCATCTATGTACTATGGTAAAACTATATTAAGCCTCAATCTATCTGCATAGACATTGATGTTTAATATTCTGGTTTTACCTAAGTCTTTCATCAAAAATCCAGTTTTAATGAAAACTTAACATATCAAGAAAAACACATAATTTCCAATGACCGATATGTCATCTTCATAAAGTATTAGAAATATGTCTTAGCGCTCCCACTTACTTTCTTGTAAATATAAGCATCTTCAATATCTTGATGAAATTAAACCCTTTAACATTTTCATCATTGAAGATTCCAACTTCGCTATGCTTACTTCTACCATTGAAGTTTGCATATACATCTAGCAACCTTTGAATCAACAAAACCCATTGGGTCGTGTCTGGTACACGTCCTTGGTGTGCATTCCGGTAGAGGAACGTTGTTTCGTTTATTCAACTATCATATCTCAATATGTAATTGTTGCTAGAATAATCCATATGACGAAGTCAGGGCCCATCACCGCTTCTTTGTATATTGCTGGTTACTATTATCTAATAATATCTCATCCTCAAATCTTGCTATTTGATGATGACCAACTTGGTTAAAATAGGAACTTTGATGTCCGGTACTACAACACATTGTAGACGCGTGAGCCATGAATGCAGTTGCCGCTTCCAGAACATTTTCTGGTGTTGCGCTACTCTGATCATCTTGCTCAGGTTCAATAACCTCATCAAGTTCTATTTTCCTCCCACTTAAATCTTTCGCGAAAAACTCCTTCATAAGAAATTCACTTCTTTCAGTGACAATCACTTTTATTTGGGTTTATGGCAGAAGGAACACCCATCGACATTCTTTGGGATAACCTACAAAGACTAACTAATCCGATTTTGGTTGTAAACATTTTACACATATGCCTTGCATACCAAAATTTAAGAAAAGACAACTATAACTTGTACGGTGTCATTTCAGCGGATTATGATGGCACTCTATTCAGTGAAAAGCGGTAGTCTCTAAAGCATAATCCACAAATTATATTGACAGGTTTTATTTCACCATTGATCTAACCATGTCAAACAAGGTTTGATTACATCCATCTAAAATTCCATACTCCTATGGCATTTCACGAGATGCAAGTTTGTGAAACAATTCACTTAACTCTTAGATGTTTGGTAAACTTGTAACTCATATATTCTTCTTTATGATCCAATCATAAAAACTTGAATTTTTCTTGTTACAATAATTTCCACTTCATAAATTGAACAATTTCAATCATTTCATACTTCTTTCTTATCAAGTAGATATACCATATATCATTGATGAAATAGAAAATACACCGTGCTCGACTTCACACCATGAACTACATACATCAACATGTATGATCTCCATTTAGTTAGTCGCTTGTTCTGTCCATGGCCCATGAACAAAGTTTAATCATCTTTAGGAAAAGTCTCACAAGCGTCAATCAATTCAAAATCAAATGACTCGAAAATCTATCAATATAGAATTTCTTTCATGTTTTGTTTCCAATATGACTTAAACGGCGGTGTTTCAAATAAGTGAAATTCTTTATCTTGCGACCTTTAGCATCGGTGTTATAAATGTCTATTTCACCAACAAGATTTATAATAATCTATCCATCGACTATGGAAGACGGTAATAACATGAACAACAATTGTTCTCATAATACCAGAACAAGATAACAATTATTTAGTTCATAATAAATCTTCAAGGCTAGGTTTGATGCCGACGGAAACACAATAACACTTTTATTTGTTTCTCGATGCGCATTGTCACCACATTCTTTTGCTAGTTACTTAGGCCAATGTACTTCTTGTATAGTGTTGCTTTGTATGACATTTCATACCAACAAATTAGTATCGAATACCCAAGAATTACATTGTTAACGAGCAAAGAAATACATCTATAACATGTATATCGTTTATATACCCGAGCTGGACAATTCCAGTCTTTTCCTTTTCTACCAAAAACTTTTGCAGGCTCTATTTAGCATTTTCTCTCCATTTAGAAGAATCTATCAACATCAATTGTGGCGTCAATCATTTGACACATGGTCCAAAGCGCGTTAGTCAAATACTAATAGCTTTAGATCTCGCACTTTTGAGGTGGATCACCATCATCATATGATTGTCATTCTTCTAGATTCTATTCTTTAGCATTGTTTTGGTATAGCAAAACAATTTAGCCGATACCTTATCCTATCATGACAACTTTCATGATGAGACTACTATAGCTCTTTAGGACGAATGCAAGTATAATATTAGTTCCCAAACTGTTGGGTGATTCGGACGCCCAGCGCCTTCAATCTTTGCATATATTCATACAATATGAGCATATGTTCTTTTACTAAATTATACTTCATCATTTTGCAAACAATCGAAGTTTTAGATATCAAATATCTTTTAACTCTTGTTTGTTTCTGAAACAATTCTTTCAGCTCCAAGATCACTTTGATTCTCAAACAATTTTGAAGATCAATTTCTCATGGAGGCAAACATGATCTTAGATGCTAAACTTGAATCGTTGCTCTTAGATTAATACAACTTATTAAATCGCATGGAGCAAGTGAGATTTGCTAAAATTCGCAATAGGACTTAATCTTTGATCTTGACATTTTAACTAAACGGCACTAGTCCGAAAAGTAATTATCCAAAATTCTATAGTTCTTTTAACTCAATTAAAACTAAGTGTCGGAGGAGAACGGTTGCCAAAGACTACAACGACTTATGCAAATACACTAAGATTTAGTTCATGATAATTAGTTCAAGTTAATCGAATTACAAATGAACTCCCACTAAATTCAACATCCCTCGAAGTTGTTTAGTGAAGCATGATCCAAATTCACTACACCGAGACCGATCATCACGTGAATGATGTAGCTTTAATGGTGAACATCAACATGTTGATCATATCATCTATATGACTCATGCTTGACCTTTCGGTCCGTGTGTTCCGAGGCCATGTCTGTACATGCTAGGCTCGTCAAGTTTAACCCAAGTATTTTCGCATGTGTAAATCTGGCTTACACCTGTTGTATGTGAACGTAGAGTTTATAGCACCCGATCATCACGTGATGCTTCAAAACGACGATCTTTCGCAACGGTGCATACGAGGGGAGAACACATTTTATCTTGAAATTAAGGTGAGGGATCATCTTATAATGCTACCGTCGCGATCAAAGCAAAATAAGATGCATACATAAAGGATAAACATCACATGCATATACAATATGTGACATGGTATAGCCAATCTTCGCGCATTGATCTCCATCTCGTGCGCGCCGGCATGATCTCCATCACTCCACCATGATTGTCTCCACCACGAATAGCAACTACAACTATTGCTAACTACTTAGCGATAAAGTAAAGCTATTACATGGCGTATAAGAAGTTGACACGCAGGTCATACAAAATTATAAAGACAACCATATGGCTCCTGCCGGTTGTGAACTCATCGACATGCAAGTCGTGAAACATTACAAAACATGATCATCGCATACATCACATATATCATACACATCATATCTTGTGGCAATACCATATCACAAACACTCCCTGCAAAAACAAGTTAGACGCCTCTAATTTGTTGATTGCATATTTTACGTGGCTTATGGGAGCTACGCATAAGAACGGTTCTTACCTACGCAAAGCCACAACGGTGATATTATGGTTGCCAACATCTGTTGTAGATCCCATGACTACTATAGTGAGAGAAACTGGCATCCACCAGCCGCATGTGTGGAACAAGCCACACGTCAAGTGCGGAGCCGGTCTCGCGAACGAGGTCGCGTAAAGTTGGCCTGGACCGCTTCGATCTCACTATGCCGCGCCATAAGAAATACACAACATAGAGGTTTGCAACAGAAAATATCAACGCCCGCAACAACCATGTTGCGTTTTACTCGTGTAAAACATCTACGCATAGATCTCGCTCAGATACCACTGAACGGTTTCGCAGCATAGAAAACAAAAATTTTCCTACGAGTACGAACAAGAACAGCCAAGATCTGATCTACGAGATGCAAGACAACGAGCGAGAGAGATTAGATCTACATACCCTTGTAGATCGCACAGCGGAAACGTTCAGATGAACGTGGTCGGCGTAGTCGTACTAGCGTCTCCTCCTTGTGATCCGATCCGATCCAAGCGCCACAACGGGCGGCGCCTCCGAGCGTTGCACACGTACAGCGCAACAACGACTCCTCCTCCTTGGTCCAGCAAGGTGCGGTGGAGTGGTAGATGGGATCAGCAGCATGACGGCGTGGTGCTTATGGTGGAGAGTATCTGCGGGCAGGGCTTCGCCTACGCGCGCGAGGTGGAAGAAGAAAGGCTCAAGATCTAGTCAAACTAGGGCAAGAAAATACTACAAAAGGCAGAGACGGCGCCGGCTGAAACAATTTTCGGTATTAGGTCTATCCCTAAACAACCGGCCGCCCTATTTCTTTTATAGACAAATTGCTTTGCAAGAAAGAAAAGAAAAAAACTTAACCGATCCAAGCTAGCTTGGCAATGAGGCAATCGATCGTATCGATCCATACGATGGTTCGTACGTCCTCGGAGCTATCGGCTCATGGCGCGTGTGGCGTGGCTGCCGGCCCAGCCAGCCCAGGCGAGCGGCAGTTAGTGTGCGCCGCACAGGGCGCAGGGCAGCACAGCCAGCCGGCCCAACTGCGTCTTTCCTTTTTTTTTTCTTTCTTTCTTTTTGCTTTTTCGTTTAGTAGTTTGTCTAGATGGGCTACAAAATTAGCCCGTTAGCAAAACTACTTATGGACTAACTTTTAGCCCTTATTTATTTATACTAAATAAATATATGTATTAATATTTATTAATTCAATTAATTAATAAATCATTAATCTTCTTCCCGGAACAATTCCGTTACTCTCTGAAACAATTTTCACAAATCCCAAAACTACCCTAGCGTCGATGAGCGTTAAGTGTGTGACCCTACGGGTTCGAGAATGTATGGACATGATCACTATCAATAATCAATAGCGGGATCTGGAAATCCATATTGACTCCCATATATTCAACGAAGATCATTATCGGTGAACCACGATGTCAGGATTCAAATAATCCCGTATACAAATTCCTTTGTCTCGCGATATTTTACTTGCCCGAGATTCGATCGTCGGTATTGCCATACCTAGTTCAATCTCGTTCGCGGCAAGTACTCTTTACTCGTTTCGTAATCCAATATCACCCTGTGATTAAACTCATTAATCACGTGTTTGCAAACGGTGTATGATATTGATTACCGAGTGGGCCCGGAGTATATCTCTCCGACATGGGAGGGACAAATTCCATCTCGATACATGCAACCCAACAAGTACTTTCCGATTATCTCAGAGACACCTTTATGATCACCCTCTCATAGGATAACGTTTGATGACCTCAAAGCTCTCTTCCGGTACCAGGGAGTGGCATTATCTCATGGTCTAAGGAATATGATACTGACATAGGAAAAGCTACGCAATTGTGAACACAATGACACGATCTAATTGCTGTGCTTAATTTGGGTCTGTCCATCACATCATTCTCCTAATGATATGACCTCATTATTAATCGACAACTCATGTCTATGGTTAGGAAACCTTAACCATCATTAATCAATGAGCTAGTCTAGTAGAGGCGTACTAGGGACACGGTGTTGTTTATAAACCACACAAGTATTAATGTTTCCGCTTAATACAATTCTAGCATGGAATATAAACATTATCATAAACAAGAAATATGATAATAACAATATTATTATTGCCTCTAGGGCATATTTCCTTCACATACCTAGCAATAAACCTCTGTCGTCCTTATGTCATGCTTGTCAACTAGGCCGTCACATTAGGCTACCTTTTTATTCCTCAGAGTCCTTTAGTGTAAAACCTTTTCAGTTACTGCATTGTGACTTGTGGACATCTCCTATTCCGAGCACTTCTGGTTTTGCTTATTATCTTATTATTGTGGATGATTATACACATTACTTTTGGACCTTTCCCCTTCGCAAAAAATCCGATGTCTATGCAACTTTCACCGCCTTTCATGCTTATGCTCGAACCCAATTTAACCTCCCCATCCTCGCCATTCAATGTGACAATGGTCGCGAATTTGATAACAATCAAGTTAACTCCTTCTTTACTCAACACGGCACCCTCTTTCGATTCTCCTGTCCACACACATCACAGCAAAATGGCAAGGCCGAACGTGCAATTCGCACAACTAACAATGTCATTCGCACTCTCCTGTTCCAGGCCTCTATGCCCCCTTCCCTATGGGCTGAAGCCCTACATACCGCCATCTTTCTCATCAATATTCGTCCGACCAAAGCTACTTCCCTCTCCACGCCTTATGAGCGTCTTCTAGGAACTACTCCACCATACCATACCCTACGTGTTTTCGGCTATCTATGTTATCCAAACACTCTTTCAACCTCAGCCAACAAACTTTCCCCTCGCTCTACCAAATGTGTATTTCTCGGATATCCTTCTCGTCACAAAGGCTATCGATGCCTCGATCTAGCCACACGTCGCATCATCATCTCCCGGCATGTCATCTTTGACGAAAACTTGTTTCCGTATGCTCCTGCTAACTCGCCAACACCTGAACCTACCTCCACGCCTGAACTTTTTGACCCCCCCAATTCCTCCGGTTCTCACGGCAGGACACCCTACCACGGCAGCTGATTCGCCTGCAGCCTACCCGCGGCATCCTGCCGCGGAGTCACGGCAGCCTGCCGCGCCCTCTTCTCCTGCCGCGCCAGGCCACACTCCACCCACGCCCAGCCCACCACCTGCCAGTCCACCGCGACCTCCTACACCTGTCGTGCATCGCACACGCTCCACCACCGGTCGCCTCCCTGGCCCGCATGAAAAACTAAACCTTCAAGCCATCGTCTCCTCTCCTCTGCCAACAAATTATCTAACCGCTCTTCGAGATCCTAATTGGCGCAATGCCCTGCAAGAAGAATTTGATGCTCTCACACTTAATCGGACATGGACTCTTGTTCCTCCTTCTCCCGCTGCTAACATAGTGAGTGGAAAGTGGATTTTTCATCACAAATATAATGCCGATGGCTCTCTCGCTCGTCACAAAGCTCGATGGGTTGTTCGTGGATTTTCTCAGCAACCGGGTGTTGATATGATGAAACCTTCAGTCCTGTCGTTAAACCTGCCACTATTCGCATCATCCTATCTCTTGCTCTCTCTAAATCCTAGCCTATTCATCAACTCGATGTCAAAAACGCATTTCTTCATGGAAATCTTACTGAGGTTGTCTACAGCCAACAACCATCTGGTTTCATCGATCCCCAAACTCCCACTCATGTATGTCGGCTTCTCAAATCTCTCTACGGGTTCAAACAGGCCCCTTGGGCCTAGTTTCAATGATTTTCCACCTTTGCTCGCACCATTGGTTTTGTCAAATCTAAGTCTGATGCTTCTCTTTTTATTCTTCATCGTGGTATAGACACTGCTTACCTCCTCCTCTATGTTGATGACATTATTCTTACAGCATCCTCTCCAACTTTCCTCTCCAATATAACTCAGTCTCTTAGCCATGAATTCGCAATGAAGGATCTTGGGCCCCTTCACCATTTTCTTGGCATCCAAGTCTCTCAATCCCCAACTAGTATTCATCTTTCTCAACATCAGTATATTCTTGATATTCTTAACCGCGCAGGCATGCGTGACTGTCATCCTGTCACCACCCCTATCGACACTACATCCAAACTTTCTTCTACTGCCGGTCAACCGGTGTCTGATCCATCTTTCTATCGTAGCCTCGCTGGGCACTTCAATATGCTACTCTTACTCGTCCCGACATCTCATATGCCGTCCAACAAGTTTGCCTACATATGCATGATCCTCGTGAGCCCCACTTTTCTCTTATCAAACGGATTCTTCGTTACCTTAAGGGTACAATTTCTCATGGTCTCACACTCCATAAATCTTCCTCTCATTCTCTCATTGCCTACTCGGATGCTGACTGGGCAGGATGCCCGGACACTCGACGCTCCACGTCGGGATTTTGCATGTATCTCGGAGATAATTTGATTAGTTGGTCTTCACATCGTCAAACAATGGTCTCTTGTTCTAGTGCTGAAGCAGAATATCGAGCGGTTGCCACAGCTATTGCAAAGGCATGTTGGGTTCGTCAACTTATGCAGGAGCTTCAGTGTCCCCTCAACACTGCCACTATTGTCTATTGCGACAATGTGAGTGCGGTCTATCTCTCCGCCAACCCAGTACATCATAAGCGCACCAAGCACATTGAAGTTGGCATACATTTTGTACGGGAAAAGGTTGCTCTTGGCACTGTCCGTATGCTTCATGTGCCATCGTCTTTGCAGTATGCCGATATATTCACGAAAGGGCTGCCCACTATTCTATTCAGAGAGTTTCGCTCCAGTCTTCACGTCGATGCTCTCCCTGGTTCAGACTGCGGGGGCGTGTTAGAGAAGGACACGACTTCTCTCAAGCAACTTGGAGTAGACTCCAAGTTTCCTAGCTAATCACGTTTTTGTAAACCGACTTGTAATTGTATTGTTGATATATATATATGAGAGGGGGGCCGTGACTTGTGATCACGTTGCCAAAAGATCATATTCGACTTTCACACTTAACACGGTATTAAAGCGTAGGGTCTCAAATTTGAGTTATAAGATTTGCAATTTTCTCTGAAAAAATTCTCATGATTCTTAGTCCATGTACAAGGCAGATGGCTACTTACCTCTAAGACTTAATGCATGTGTTTGGCCACATGGCACACGTGAGAGGGGTTGTTGATATGTGTATAAAGTGGATTGTCTTACCCTTTATCAGTTTGCACGTTTGATTATGTTGGCTAGTGTCTCTCATTTAATAAGATGCATAGTGTTTAAGCCTAGGGAGGCTAGGACTTCGATTTAGGCGTGAATGTAACTACTCGAGAGCTTGATGGCTGTGAGATGGTGATGCATGCAAAATACATGCATGAACTTTGTAGTTTATTGATGCATATCCTTACATATTATAATATTATTAGTTGTTACAATCATGATTTGCAACAATTTATGGGAATTTTCTATCGATCCCCCTTATTTTGGTTATAACTCTGCAGAACAGAAAAATCATATTTTATATATTTTTTACGTTTCAGAATCTTCCCAAACTCAAATTGATCTGGGATTTTTTGGGCTTTAATATTTTATCACGAGAACCACATGGAGAGGAAGAAGTCAGTGAGATGGGCCCCATAGGCCAAACAAGCATAGGTGGCACGGACCCCTGGCCTGGCCGCGCCACCCATGCTCGTTTGGGCCTCGGATCTTCGATGTCGTCCATCTTCATCTCCTGACGCTTAGCTTGACCTAAAAATGCCTATATAAAGACCCCCATCGGCATTTCCGATACGAGGCGGCGGAGAAATAAGGAACATAGAAACAAAGGCTGTTCCAGCGAAGATTGGAGGGGTAAACGCTGAAGGAGTCGCCCCCGGAAGCTTCTCCACCCTCTCCGACATCAACACCATCATCATCGCCATGAAGAGGGAGTAGTCCACCTCTGAACTATGGGTTAGTGGCAGTAGCTTGTTCTATCTCTCTCTTATGCTTCAGTATTTAGATGCCATATGAGCTAACCAACATGATTATGGTGCATATTATGTAATTCATATATGGTGGATCTTTATTTTACTGGATGATACAATGAGATGTGATATATTATTATATTCTTGATGTATGAGTAGATGTATATTATTACCCTATTCTTTACTACTTGTTCTGATCCAACATGTATGCGAGGGTGCGATAGGGGGATGGTGTGTATTAGATAGAGTAACTAGGTAGTAGTGATTGGATAGTGACAATATTCATGATCTGCTATGGTGTTTTACCTTTCCACGGTTACCTCACAAGGGATAAGAGAATGCATGTGCTATAATTTCTTAGTGATAGCTAAGAATTCTAAGCGACATTCATAGACATAGTTCTATTGTAATATGTCCAAGCGGTAGCATATTTGATATTCAACAACATGTCAAAGTACCTAAGGCTATACTCTGTTAATTCTTAATACTAGATTGCTTGAAGTGTATTCCTATCTAGTGGAGTATAAGTAAGATGTGCTGCATCATCTTTAAATTAGGACGTGATGCCCATATGAATATTATCAAGTTAACATAATAAAAATCATGTCAATGTTTCGGTCATCCATCTTGCGTTTAATGCCACCACAACTTTATGAGAGAGTAGACAAATAAACCCATGAACCCTGGTCCAATTTTAATTATAAGAAACACCTTTCCAACACTTTTATTTGCATTTTTATTATCAGCATTAATTAAATCCTAAAATACAAAAACATATTTACTTTCTTGCATCCACATATAAAACCCAAAAACACCTTTACCCCATTTTATTAGTTGCATATTAGCTTAGTTTACCTTTCCCGCATTATATTTACTTTATTGCATTGTTATTTATTTTGTTGTATATCATATTTATTTTACTTACATTCACACCTTGTGCTTGACAACCACTCGATGGAGTTGGTGACACAAGACAAGAAAATTGTTTTGTAGGTTGATTGATGAAGAACAAAGAGAGATTTTTCGACTGTTCCCCGAGAGTTCGATATAAACCCCGAGTGAAAGAACATATGGAGCCCCATGTCTGGTTTTGTTAATTAATGACAATCCCTATGGACTAATGGTTGCATTGAGTTATATGTGTAGGACTTGTCCATAGACAATGCTTGAACCATATGTTGGATCCAATGTTGTAAGAAGAAGATTATGTGATGACCAAGGTGGTGTTCAAGAAGTGATCCGAAGATTGGTCATAAGGGGATTGAGCCTATATCGAGTGTGTCTTGAAGAATAAGATTATGTGAGCTCTCATGTGTATCTTCAAGACATCATCATTATAGAGAAAGAAGAATTGATTCAAGAATTGATCAAGTCAAAGCGCAAGTTTAAGATAGGCATCTAGAAGATATCATATGCTTGAAGCTTGCCATCTATATTTTGTTCATGGATATGTGAAGGCATGCTTAAAGAGAGTCTCTCTCATAGTAGAGTATGGGGAGCAATTTGCAAGACTTCACCAAGCAAGCACGATCAAGAAAGGTGTTCCAACTTGAGGGCGACAAGACCGTCATCATCTAGCTCAAGTGGAATGTGCAAGGAAAAGGTATGTTCTTGATATGGTTTCTTTCTTACCAGTCTCATGGTGTTAGTTGTGAGACCGGGTTATAGGATCGGTAGCCATACTATCAAGAGGGGCTCTCGAGTGAGTAATTTTGTCGTATCGTTCGAAGAGAGATCAAACCTTTGCATACTTGGCATCATCTTTCTTGGTTCTTATTTGGGTTTTATCCATGTGAGGTTCTAAATCTTGTGGTTATTTCCATGACAAACTCTAGCTCATCAAAAACGGATTCCGCATGAATCACTTATTGCTTTTTTGGTATTTGGAGGTTTTACCGGTTTGTCATTTATAGATAGGTTAAACCTTTCTTCATTTGGTTTTATCTTACTTTGCTGGAATATGATGTTTCTCTGCATAAAGTTATAGAACTCTTTGTTAGCTTTAAAACGAGCCCAAGATCATCAAAAACGGAGTCTGAATGCTCAAGTTATTGCCGTTTTCGTTTTAATGTTTCTGCCAGTTTTGGAGGGCCAGAAAAAGCCGGTCCGGGGCCGGAAAAAGCCGGTCCCCTGGCACTTTCGAGTGGTGCTACCTGCCAGTAAGGGGGCCGGATTTTTGTCCGGAAAAAGCCGGTCTGGGCCAGAAAAAGCCGCTCTGAGGCCGTGACACATTGCAAACGTATCTATAATTTTTATGATCCATGCTTGTTTTGCACCAATCGCTTTATGTTTTGTTTACACTTCGTGTCGTTTTTATGCATTTTCTAGAACTAACCTATTAAAAAGATGCCACAGTGCGAGTTCCTATTTTCTGCTGTTTTTGTATTTCAGAAAAGTTATACAGGAAATATTATCGGAATTGGACAAAATGAAAGCTAAAGTTCCTATTTTGCTAACACGAAGACGAAGTCCAAAGCAGAGACGGAGGAGGGCCGGGAGGCGGCCACACCATAGGGTGGCGCGGCCCCACCCCTGGTCGTGCCAGGCCTTGGTGTGGGCCCCTCGGGCGCCCTCTGACATAGCCCTTTCGCTTATAAATTCACTTCATCGTGAAAACCCTAACCCCCAAAACATCTATCCACGAAAAGTACTGTAAGCCGCCGCCGTTGTCGACCCGAGATCGGGAGGGTCCAGAATATCTTCCCAGCACCCTGCTGGAGAGGGGAATCATCACCGAAGGCCTTCTTCATCACCATGCCTGCCTCTGGAGTGATGCGTGAGTAGTCCACCCCTGGACCATGGGTCCATAGCAGTAGCTAGATGGTTGTCTTCTCCTCCATGCGCCTCATGTCTAGATCTTGTGAGCTGCCTATCATGATCAAAATCATCTTTATGTAATTCTACATGTTGTGTTTATTGGGATCCGATGAATATTGAGTACTATGTCAAGTTGATTGTTGATTTATCATGTTTACGTTATTTGTGATCTTGCATGCTCTCCGTTGTTAGTAGATACTTTGGCCAAGTAGATGCTAGTGACTCCAAGAGGGCGTATTTATGCTCGATAGTGGGTTCATGCCTCTGGTAATCTGGGAGAGTGACAATAACTTCTAAGGTTGTGAATGTGCCGTTGCTACTAGGGAGAAAACAACAATCTTTTGTTCAAGGATAATTGTATTATTTATATTACACACTTTGCTTAAGGCGATAATCTGTTGCTTCCAACTTAATACCCAAAGGTTGTTCGGATGATATCCTGCGGGTGGATTATTAGTCATAGATGCAGTTGGATTACGGTCTATGTATTATGTTGTAATGACCAAATGAGTCTCATAGTGATCTTCATGACATGTACATGCATTGTTATGCATTCTTTATTTTGTTAATTGCCCAACTGTAATTTGTTTACCTAGCATGTTATATCTTTAAGGAGAGACACCTCTAGTGAACTGTGGATCCCAGTCCATTCTCTTACATTTATAATACCATCTACTACAAGCACTGTTTACTTTCCGCAAGTATTATTTTATTTAATTGCAAGTAAACATCTCTTTCCACACTATACGTTTAATCCTTTGTTTTCAGCAAAACCGGTGAGATTGACAACCTCATTGTTAGTTGGGGCAAAGTATTTTGGTTGTGTTGTGTGCAGGTTCCATGTTGCTGCTGGCACCGACACCGCGCCATCAACTGTCTTCTGGCGCCAGCTAGCAACAACCTTCAGAAGTGATTTCTTTCTCCTACTAGTCGATTAAACTTTGGTTTCATATTGAGAGAAAACTTACTGTTGTGCTCATCATACCTTCCTCTTGGGGTTTCCCGACGGGTCCTGTGAGACATCAAAACTGTTTTCTGGCGCCATTGTCGGGGATTGAAGAAGAAGAAGCTCCCACGTCAACCACGTGCCATCAACTATTTTCTGGCGCCGTTGCCGGGGAGAAAGAGGATTTCTGCAAGGGGAGTCTCTCACTTCCAATCTCTTTACTTTGTTATTATTTTTCTTAGTTTCTTTACTTTATTTTGTTTGCTTCTTGTTTATTAAAAATAAAAAAATTAGTTTATTTTATAGTTGTTATTTTTGTTTATCTGTTTTAGTCTTGCTAGAATGAGTAATCCTGAGAACACCAAGTTGTGTGACTTTACTAGCACAAACAACAATGATTTCATCTGCACACCTATTGCGCCACCTGCTTCTGAAGCAACTTTCTATGAATTAAACCTTCTTTGTTAAATCTTGTTATGAAAGAGCAATTTTGTGGTGTTAGTACTGATGCTGCTGCTGCTCACCTCAATAATTTTGTTGAGCTATGCGAGATGCAAAAGTATAGGGATGTAGATGGAGATATTATTAAGCTTAAATTGTTTCCTTTCTCTTTGAGAGGAAGAGCTAAAGATTGGTTGCTATCTTTGCCTAGAAATAGTATTGATTCTTGGGTTAAATGCAAAGATACTTTTATTGGAAAATATTATCCTCTTGCTAAGATTATATCCTTGAGTATTGACATAATGAAGTTTAAACAATTTGATAATGATCATGTTGCTCAAGCTTGGGAAAGAATGAAATCTTTGATAAAGAATTGTCCCACTCATGGACTGACTACTTGGATGATCATCCAAACCTTTTATGCAGGACTGAATTTTTCTTCAAGAAACCTTTTGGATTCAGCTATTGGAGGTACATTTATGTCCATCACCTTGGGTGCCGCAACAAATCTCCTTGATAATATGATGATAAATTATTCTGAATGGCACACCAAGAGAGCTCCACAAGGTAAGAAGGTAAATTCTGTTGAAGAAACCTCTTCCTTGAGTGATAAGATTGATACCATTATGTCCATCTTGTTAGTGGTAAAACGCATGTTGATCCAAATAATGTTCCTTTAGCCTCTCTGGTTGCTCAAAAAGAGCATGTTGATGTGAACTTCATTAGAAATAATAATTTCAACAACAATGTTTATAGGAATAATTTTGGTAGCAACAATTATAGGCCATATCCTTCTACTAATGGTAATGGTTATGGTAATTCCTCCAACAACAATAGGAGTGTGCCCTCTGATCTTGAAGTCATGCTTAAGGACTTTATTAGTAAACAAACTGCTTTTAATAAATCTGTTGAGGAAAAGTTTGGTAAAATTGATGTTCTTGCTTCTAAAGTTGATAGCCTTGCTCTTGATGTTGAACTTTTGAAATTAAAGGTTATGCCTCATGATGATAAAGAAAGCAAGACTTTGAATGCCATTCAAGTTAGAATTGATGATAATGTTAGGATGTTAGCAGAATTGCATGCTAGGTGGGAAAAAGAAGATGAGATTGCTAGAAAGAATAATAAGTTTGTACTATTACCACCACTAGTGATGTTGAAGTTTCAAATGCTAGCAAACCTCATACTCTGATTTGTGTAGGAAAAGTCCCCACTCCTTTTGCAAAATTGCCTAATACCACTGAAACTTTTTGCAATAAAAGTGCTGAAATTTTTCAAAGTATGGGAGACAATGGTCCTACTACCTTTGATTATAATGGTTTTGATCTTGATGGTTGCAATATCTCTGAAGTAATTATGTTCTTACAAAAGCTTGCTAGAAGTCCTAATGCTAGTGCTATGAATATGGCTTTTACAAAACATATTATAAATGCTCTCATGCAAATTAGAGAGGAGAAGTTCAAACAAAAAGTTTCTATTCCTAGAAAGTTAAAAGATGGTTGGGAGCCCATCATTAAGATGAAAGTGAATGATTTTGATTATAATGCTTTATGTGACCATGGTGCCAGTATTCCTATTATGCCTAGAAAAATTTATGATATGCTTGGTTTACCACCGTTAGAAAATTGTTATTTGGATGTTCCTCTTGCTGATAGTGCTAAGAAGAAACCTTTGGGGAGGATTAATGATGTTCTTATTATGGTTAACAGTAACCTTGTCCCTGTTGATTTCCTTGTTGTGGATACTGAATGCAATGCTTCTTGTCCTATTATTTTGGGAAGACCTTTTCTTAGAACTGTTGCTGCTATTATTGATATGAAAGAAGGCACTATTAGATATCAATTCCCACTCAAGAAAGGTGCGGAACACTTTCTTAGAAAGAGAAAGAAGCTACCTTTTGATTCTATCATTAGAGCAAATTATGAACTTGATGCTTCTTCACTTGAAAATACTTGATTCTTACTTTCTGCGCCTAGCTCAAAGGCATTAAAGAAAAGCACTCTTGGAGATAACCCATGTTTTCTTTCAGTAATTTTTCTATTTATTGAGTCTTGGAAGTTGTTACTACTGTAATGACCTCTCCTTATCATTTTTATTTAGTTTTTGTGCCAAGAATAGACTCTAATAGGAGGAAGGTAAGATTTGAGGAAGTTGCTGTCCCGAAACAGATTTCTATGCTTTGCTGTAAAAACTCGTGAAACATCCCAGAACGTTGTATTGATCTGCAATTTTTTGTGCACATGCCCCAGGTTATTATCTAACTTTTGTTAGTTTTACACTTTTTGATTTGAGCAGCCAAAGGTTTTCGAAAAAAATCAATATTTACCTGATGTTCTATTTTGACAGATTTCTGTCACTATTTGCATTTGCCTCTTGATCTCTTTCTTTTTGAGTTCTTTTGATCACGGAACTTTTGAAGAAGTTGCTACAGTAGCTAATATTTTAATGGATGTTGTACTTGAGTTAAAACTGAACCAAAAGTGGATCTACTATCTAGCATAAACTAATGTTGCTAATGAGAATTGTGTGAAGTTTTGTATGAAGGAAGTTTTCAAGTGTAGGGAAAGGAGAATGATGAGATGAGATGAAGGATGGACAAAAGCTCAAGCTTGTGGATGCCTATGTCACCCTAAGAAATATCCAAGAGGTACAAGCGTCAAATCTTGGGGATGCCCAAGGAACCCCCTTCTTCATCAACAAAAATATCAGGTCGTCTTTCAAGACACTATTTTTATTGCTTCATATGCTATGTCTTGTTCTTGGAGCATCTTTATTTTTGCTTTTAGTTTTCTTTTGTTTTTTTGCTTCAATAAATGGTTGGACCCCAACATATTTCTTTTGGAGAAGACACACTCCATTTTCATTGCCTAGAACACTCTAGTTTTCACTCTTATCGTTCTATGAGTGTTCTCTTTTGCTAGTACTGCGTTTAGCTTTTGTTTTTCACCTTTATTTTTGTTCAGAACTTGTTAGTTCTTTGTATTTAGGTGTGTTTAGACCTCTGGTCTTTATTGATCTTTTTCCTTGAGAGTTGTTTCAAATAGGTTGATTGGTGTTGGGAAAGAGTAAAATGTTTCATGCTTATAGTGATTCAAAAGGGAGCTTGTTTAGACTGTGGCTTAGACTTTAGCATGTCATGTTAGATATTATTTTGATTATATGCTTAGTATTTATTGTTGTAGCATGACTTGTCTCAAATGACTGAGAGTGCTTAATGTGCCATTGAAAGAATCATGCGTTGTTTTTATCATATAGAAGCATAATATTGTGGTATTCTCCTTTGATGCTTTATTTGGGTTGACTTGGCACATGCTTACACCATGTTATGACTATAAACCAGTCACCTCAAGCCTCTATGATCATTTAGTTTTTGACTTGTAATATCACTTTATGCCTTGATTAATAATGTTTTGTCGCTGTGCATGATTATGGTCATTATTGCTCTCTTAGTTGGTCGCTCCCAGTCTTTTGCTAGCCTTCATCTGTACTGAGTATGGGTGTGGAGCCAACCCACCCACATGATCCAAGATGCTGGTACCTTCCGGCCACCATGGGACAGGTCCGCCAAGCACCGGCGTCCCTATGGCGCCCCCAACACTCTGCGGCGACGGGGCGCGAGCTAGCCTTAGTTGCTGCCGTGGCTCGTGAGGTGGAGAAGCTGTCCGTCAATGACAAGCGCAACTCAGGGGAGCTTCTAATCAAGTTCGGCAACAACAACAGCTCCGACTCCGACTTCAACCCGACGGCAACGGATGACTCGCGGCAACCTACGTCGGCAAATGCCGGGGGGAATTCAGCCACCTCGGTCGTGCCTCTGCCGGCTACACCTTCTCCAGCAAACCAGAACATGGAGGCCACCGCCACTAGCTCCCAGGTAGCCTTGGCGCAGCCTATCGGGGGAGGTGACACGGGAGTGACTACGGTCGCCAACAAGAGTGTGGGAAAACCCACACCAGAACGCCCAACCTGGAAATGCCGCCACAGAGAAGAGGCCAAGATGAAGAGTCACATTGAAAAAACGTGTACAACCTAGGGCCCTGCCTGGGGGCTACACGACAGCGAGAGGAGACGGATGCCCTGGCTGACCACCCTATGAAGAAGATTCTGCTCAGGGTGCCTGCGCTGGAAGTTTGCCTAGGGAAAGAAGGCCTTCGTGAACTGAGAGAACAAGAGGAAGTGAATGTAATAGGGATAGCAGATGAGAGTGAAACCCCTGTTAGGCTGGGAGAGGGTGAGTTCTTAGAGGTGGTAGCTAAAAGTAGGTTTGCTCTCCCGCCCGCATAGGACATTTGGAACACTAAGAGGCAGCCTTCCAATGCTTGTCAGGGAGGAGGCACGAAGACTAGAGGATATCCTTAGCAGGTAGACTGCAAGAAGACCGACCCAGACACGGGCGGCACTGAACCGGGCACCGAGGAAGGTGCTTGGAAGAAGAAATGAGAATTCTGATATGGAACTACCGAGGGCTCGGGCAGCCTCGGAAAATTCAGGAGCTCGCACAGTTAGTGCGGGAGTACAAGCCTGATCTAGTCTTTCTGTCTGAGACTAGACAAAATAAAGCTGTTGTAGAAAGTATCTGCAACCGGGTTGGATTCTCCAATTGCCTGCCTGTTTGTGTGGAAGGTAAAGGTGGAGGGCTGTCCCTGTTTGTTAGTGACTCTGTGAGCCTAAATCTCTTCAGTTTTGGGCCTCACCACATTGACACCACTGTAACCGACCAAGATGGAATAAAAGCTAGGTACACGTTTGTCTATGGTGAACCTAAGCCAACTTGTCGTCCGGATTTCTGGAAACTTTTAAAAGGAATAAAAGATAGATCCCAGGAATCGTGGTTTATTGCAGGAGACTTCAACGAAGCGATGTTCTAGTCTGAACACTGGTCTGCGACTAGAAGAAGTGAAGCCCGCATGAGAGATTTCAGAGATACTTTGGAGTACTGCAACCTGCATGACCTGGGCTATGTTGGATGCCCATGGACCTTTGACAACAAACAATCTGGGAGGAAGAATGTCAGAGTAAGACTCGATAGAGCTATGGCATGCCCCTCCCGGTCACAGCTCTACCCTCAAGCTACAGTCCAGCACCTTGTTTCATCTCGCTCTGACCATTGCCCCATTGTAATCAGTTTGGTAAGTGATTTAAATAGAACAAGTTCCCAACAACCAATATATGAGGCCATGTGGGAAAGAGAAGCATCTCTAACTGACTGTGTAAATGAAGCCTGGCAGCATCTTAATCCTGCAGAGAACCTGCAAGACATCCAGAATAAACTTTCTAATACTATGTCTTGTATGAAGACTTGGAGTAGAGATTGTTTCGGATCAGTCAACAGAGAGATCACAGACCTGAAGAAAAGGCTTGCAAGATTACAAAATGGCAACTACAACCATAACATGGCCGAAATCTATCAAGTCTCTACTAGACTAGACGAGTTACTTCACAGGGAGGAAATTATGTGGAGGCAAAGATCGAGAATTAAATGGCTCAAGGAAGGTGATCAAAATATGAAGTTCTTCCATCGGAAAGCCACTGGGAGATCAAAGAAAAACAAAATAAGGAAGCTAAAGAGGAGGGATGGAACTGAAACAAACGATGAAAATGAGTTCAAAGCTATTGTGAATAGCTTCTTCAAAGACCTTTACTTGAAAGATCAGACAATAGACCCAACTGGCCTCTTAAACCTAATCCAGCCGACGATCTCGGCCCAAGTAAATCAAGCTTTACTGGCAGAATTAACTAAGGACAAGATAGGGGATGCTCTTTTCCAGATCGGGCCGCTAAAATCCCCAGGTCCCAATGGTCTGCCAGCGAGGTTCTTCCAAAGAAATTGGAGGTTGCTCAAAAAGGAGGTGAGTGCTGCTATAAAGCTGTTCTTCAAAGACGGCAGCCTCCCGGATGACTTCAATATGACAAAAACAGTTCTGATTCCAAAGACAAGTGATGCTTTGATCTAAAAGAGTTCAGGCCTATCTCTCTATGCAATGTCATATACAAAATCATTTCCAAATGCCTTGTTAATAAACTCAGACCACATCTTCATGAGTTGATTTCTGAAACCCAGAGTGCCTTCCTGCCGGGGCGTCTCATCTCGGACAATGCCCTCATAGCATTTGAATTCTTCCATGCTATCCACAGATCCAAAAAAAAGGAGATGAATCCTTCTGTGCTTATAAAATGGACTTATCCAAAGCCTATGATAGGGTTGACTGGAAGTTCTTAGAGGGGATTTTGCTCAAACTGGGGTTTGACAGAATCTGGGTGTCAAGGATTATGACTTGTGTATCCTCAGTGAAGTTCTCAATAGTGGTAAATGGTCAACTTACTGAGACTTTTACTCCATCTAGGGGTTTAAGACAGGGGCATCCCTTGTCCCCTTACCTCTTCTTGTTTGTGGCCGAGAGTCTGACTAAGGTTATCAACAGTGCTGTTCAGACAAACAAGCTTCAAGAGTTCAAGATTTGCAGAATGTCCCCGGGTATTTCTCACCTAATGTTCGTGGATGATTGTCTGCTATTCTTCTGGGCCAGCCAAGAACAATCAGTAGCCATCAAAGATGTCATATCAGCTTTTGAGAAAGGTTTGGGTCAGCTCCTTAGCGCTGAAAAATGCTCGCTTCTTTTCAGCGACAACTGCCCTGGTATCATCCAGCAACAAGTGAGACAGAATCTTGAAGTTTTGAGAGAGAATTTCAAGGACAAATATCTGGGGTATCCTACCCCGGAAGGCCGGATGAAAAAATGGAAGTTCCAGCCTTCTAAACACAGATTATCCAAGAAACTGAACAATTGGGGTGAAAAACTCATGTCCATGGGTGCTAAAGATGAACTCATCACATCGGTTGCCCAAGCAATTCCCAATCACGTCATGAGCATTTTCAAGCTGCCTACTGGTTTCCATGATGACTACATGAAATTAGTACGGAATTTCTGGTGGGGAGAAGATGAGAAGAAGAGGAAAGTGCACTGGGCTTCTTGGGATATTTTGACTTGCCCAAAGAACCTAGGAGGGGTGGGCCTAAAAGACACAAATATGATGAACCAAGCTTTGTTAGCGAGACAATGTTGGAGAATCATCAATAAGCCTGAGAGCTTGTGTGCCAGGTTACTAAAATCTATCTATTTCCCTAGGGGAAACCTACTTGACACGGTGTTCAGCCAAGACGCTTCCCCTTCGTGGCAGGGTATTGAACACGGTCTTGAATTGTTAAAAGAAGGCATCATCCATAGAGCGGGAGACGACCGGGACATAAACATGTGGAGAGATAACTGGATTCTGAGAGATTATAACCTCAAAGTCACCCCCGGGAAAACCAATACGATAATACAGAGAGTGAGTGATGCCGAGTAAATGACCGGCCAGTTGGGAACCCCAAGAAGAAGGTGTGATGAATATAGCAGCAAGATTTTCCCTCAGTAAGAAACCAAGGTTTATCGTTCAGGAGAGGAAGGAGCCAATACGACTGAAGGTGATGCCCGCTAGCTTGCGACAGCTCCGGACAATTTATAGGGCGCCTCGTCCGAGCTTTGCTTTGCGAGCGGCAATGTGGAACCTGCACACAACATAACCAAATACTTTGTTCCCAACTTACGATGAGGTTGTCAATCTCACAGGTATGCTTGAAACAAAGGGTATGAGCGTATCGAGTGGAAAGTGATAATAATATGCGAATAAAGTAAACAGTGCGAGTAAAGTAAACAGGTGATAGCAATATGATGGAAATAGGACCGGGGTCCACAGTTCACTAGTGGTGTCTCTCCATAAGATAAAATAATACATGCTGGGTAAACAAATTATAGTTGGGCAATTGATAGAATAAAGACAACGTGCATATGATGAGAGGATCACTATGAGATTTACTCTGGGCATTACAACAAGATACATAGACCGCCATCCAACTGCATCTATGACTAATAATCCACTTGTGGCGAATCAATCCGAGAACTCCACAAGTATTAAGTTGCGAACAACAGATAATTGCATTAAGCAAAGTGTGTAATGTAAACAAAGCATATGCCCTCGAGCATATGAATGTGGTTTTCCCCCTAGTAGCAACAGCACATCTACAACCTTAGAGGTTTCTGTCACTCTCCCAGATTAAACAGAGGCATGAACCCACTATCGAGCATAAATACCCCCTCTTGGAGTCACTAGCAACTACTTGGCCAAGATAGCTACTAACAACGGAGAGCATGCAAGATCATAAACAACATAGAGATAACATAAGATAAATTTCAGTACATCAACTCAAGCATAACACCAATATTCATCGGATCCCAACAAACCAAACATGTAGAATTACATAACGGTGATCTCAATCATGTAGGGCAGCTCATGAGATCTAAACATGAAGCACATGGTGGAGAAGACAACCATCTAGCTACTGCTATGGACCCATAGTCCAAGGTAGACTACTCACTCATCGCTCCGGAGGCAAGCATGGCGATGAAGAAGACCTCCGGTGGCGATTCCCCTCTCTGGCAGGGTGCTAGGAAGAGCTTCCGGACCCTCCTGATCTTCGGGTCGACGGCGGCGGCGGATCGCGATGTGTTCTAGAAAAGTAATCGGGTCTTTAGGTTTTTCCCGTCGGGGGGTCTTTATAGGCGAAGGGGCATCGTCAGGAGTGGACTGAGGTGGTCTCACACATAGGGGGGGGTGGCCCAGCCCCTGGCCGCGCCGCCCTGGTGTGTGGGGTCCCTCGTGGCCCCACTCCGTCTCCTCTTCGGTTCTCTGGAAGCTTCGGTGAAATTCTGGGCGACTGGCTTTGGTTTTGTCCAATTCCGAGAATATTTCCTGTGTAACTTTTCTGAAACACAAAAACAACAGAAAACAGGGAACTGGCACTGTGGCGACTTGTTAATAGGTTAGTTCCGGAAAATGCATAAAAGTGCCACGAAGTGTAACGAAACACTAAGCAAATGGTGTAAAAACAAGCATGGAGCATCAAAAATTATGGATACATTGGAGACGTATCAGCATCCCCAAGCTTAACTCCTGCTCGTCCTCGAGTAGGTAAGTGATAACAAAAGAAATAATTTTTGAGGTGACATGCACCTACACAATCTTGATCATGTATGTAAGCGTTGTGCGCTGGGATCAAAAGAACTTAAAACATGGGCATGAAAGATATAATCTTGATAGAAGAAACTTAGCAACCATGTTATAACATGAAAATAAACATAAACAAAAGATCTTGAAAATGAAACAATGAAAGTCAAACGTGTGTTCAAATCATAAGGAAAAACATACAAATGGTTTTCAGCTTGTCCTTCATGGAGAGCAAAACATAAATGCATAGGATACCTTCAAGTTTAAGAGGGCGACTAGATACAAATAATTTAAGAACAAGTGAAACCAACAATATGAATCAATCAATGAAAACTTTGGGACAATGCACATTATACTAAGAATAACAACTATGCTCTCTTAATGGTGCATAAAGGTAGAAGGTGGAGACTTAACATAAAAGTAAAAAAAAGGCCCTTCGCGGAGGGAAGCAGTGATTGCAAGTTTTATAAACCTTCAAAAATTATGGTACTTACCAGCTTTGAGCTCTCATTGCCCCCATCATAAGCATCTTGAATGATTAATGTTAATGCGAGAACACTTACGCTGCATATGCTTGACAAATCATAAGTTGAAAACCTCGTGTCCCGTGAATACGAGTACCCAAACCTCATGCTACTTTACTTAGAGTCCCAAGCAAGGCTCTTGTCATTGTAGGTATACACGTATCATCGAGAACCGCCAACGGGGTACCTCCGTGCCCGATGACATGGAACAAGCCCACATCAAAATGACAGGACAAGCAGACAATGAACACCTCGACATCTCTTTTATTTACCATTTTGTATAGCTTTTTATTTTGAGATGCGTCGTCGAATGTCCACTATGGGCATGCTACAAATTTTCACCATGAATTATGCATGGCTTAGATTGGCGGCCCAGGCGTTTCTCTAACACATATACAAACTCCATGATCCCGCAAGATTCCAATTCATTTCACACCGCGAGTATCCATAAACAAAAGATCACGATATCAACTCAAATAAGAAGTGCAATGTTGAAAGCTTGCCCCATGACGGCATGGATGGGCTAGTTCCCAACTTACAACTTGTAAGCATAACAACTCAACATAAGAGACCACAATGTCAAATTTTTAAGAACGAGAAAAGTAAAGTGTGCCATCCGGTTCGTGAGAGCTTTACTGACCAATTTTCGCATAACACTGGTAAGAGTTTAATTTAAAGAGTGGATAAAAGCAAGTCAAATGTACTTTGGAATAACAAATTGCTAAAAGGTATGTATGGTGGACACTTTGGCAAACTTGGTTTTTTAGGAGTTGGATGCACTAGTAGAGCTCGTACTCAGTACAAGGCGAGGGCTAGCAAAAGACTGGGAGCGACCAACTAAGAGAGCAATAACGGCCATAATCATGCAAAGCGACAAAGCGACATTAAAAGAAGCATAAGATGGCATCAAAAGTCAAAAACTAAATGATCATAGAGGCTATTGGTGACTTTGTAAGAGTCTAACATGTGGGAGCATGCGCCAAGTCAACCCAAATAAAGCATCAAGGAGAAAACCAAAATAATGCTTCCAAATAATTAAAACAACGCATGATTTTTTCAAAAGCTCATTAAGCAATCTCAGTTATTTGAGACAAGTCATGCTATAGCAAAACCACTAAGCATACTATCAAGAAGACATCAAGCACGACATGCAAAAGCCTAGGCCGCAGTCTACACAAGCTCTTTCTTGTACCACTTTTTTGCATAAAGCTTTTTCTCTTTTCCAACACCATTCAAACTTTTTATAAACACCTCTTTTGATGAAAACCAATAAGGACCAGAGGCAAAAATACACCTTGATGAAAAGATATAACAAGATCTGAACACATATTAAGGCGAAAATCAAAAAGTAAACACAGTTCTAGAAAAAGAAGAACACTCGTTGAAATTATAAGAATGAAAAACGGAGTGTTCTGGGCAAATGGAAAGCAAGGCAACTTCTCCAAAAGAAATTTGTTTGGGTCCAACCATTTATTGCAGCAAACAAAACTAAACTAAACTGAAAACTAAAAACAACTGACGCTCCAAGAAAAACGCATAATGCATGAAGCAATAAAAATATAGTGTCTTGAAAGGTGACCTGATTTTTGCCGATGAAGAAGGGGTGCCTCGGGGGCATCCCCAAGCTTTGATGCTTGTACTTCTTGGATATTTCTTGGGGTGATGCATGGGCATCCCCAAGCTTGAGATTTTGTCCATTCTTCAACTCATCTCATCACTCTCCGATCCCTACACTTGAAAACTTCCTTCATACAAAACTAAACACAAATCTATTAGCAACATTAGTGTAAGCATAACATAGAATCAACCCTTTTTGCTTCATGTTTCAACCTAAAACCACCACATATAAAGTATATACTACTGTATCAACTTCCCCAAAAGTTCCGTGATCAAAAGAACTCAAAAAGAAAGCGATAAAGCAGCAAACACAAATATTGGCAGAAATCTGTCAAAACAGAACAGCTGACAAATGTCGAATTTTTAAAGGATTTTTTGTTCCTCAAATCAAAAAGTGCTAAACTAATGAAAGTTTGGATATAACCTGGGGCGTATGCACAAGAAATTGCAGGTCCAAAAGATATACAGAGAATTTTCACGAATTTTTACGGTGCAGCACCGAAAACAGTTTCAGGACAGCAACATCCCCAAATCTTACCTCGCTCAAATTAGAGGCTTCTCTTGGCACAAAAACGAAATAAAAAGGATAAGGATAGGTCATTACAGTAGTAATAACTTCCAAGACTCAAATAAAGGAAAAAGAACTGAAAGTAAAATATTGGGTTATCTCCCAAGAGTGCTTTTCTTTAACGCCTTTGAGCTAGGCGCAGAAAGTTGAGAATCAAGTATTATCAAAGGGGGCATTGAGATAAACTGTTTCCTCTAGATCACCACTTACCACACTAGGCACCTTAGAGGTTCCCGAAGATGATTCAACCTGCAAGTCACTCTTAGTTGAACTAAAAGTCTTACCAATCTTAAAAACATGCTGCGGTTTAGGCACAAACACCTTGGGAACATACATAAATTTTAGCTCTTTTCCACCAAAAGCTTTCTCTTTCTTAAACTTAAGAGAAGAGAAAATTGAACTTAAAGTTTCCATGGATTCCTCTAGTTTCCCAATCCTAAGGTTTTGACTATCAAGAGTAGTGCTAGCTTCTAAAATGGTGATTTTTTTACCGATACTTTCTATTGCTTCATTAACTCGGCTAGCATTATCAAGGATATTTGGAAAACTTTTTTCTAAAGAGCTAAGTTTTTCTAAAACTTCCTCCAAAGTGACCTCAGTTTTAACAACATGAATAGGTGGTACTCCCACTAAACTTTCAATTAAAGTGCATGCTTCAAGAGCGGGAGTACCCAGAAAATTACCTCCTGCAAGAGTATCAAGAACGTACCTATACCAACTAGTTATACCAACATAAAAATTTCTAAGGAGGATCATGGTAGAATGCTTCTTTGTACACCTATGATGAGAATTGCTAATACAGTACCAAGCATCTTCCAAGCTCTCTCCCCCTTGTTGCTTAAAAGTACGAACTTCAACTTTAGGATTACTCATTCTAACAAGACTAAAAGCAGACAAGTAAAAACAACTACAAAGGATTCTAATTTTTTGGGGTTTTTGATAAAACGATGCAAGTAAAAATAAAGTAAAGCAAAACTTAAAACAAAGTAAAGGATGTGCATGTGAAAAACTCCCCTCGCAGAAGTCTTCTTCTTCCTCCCCGGCAACGGCGCCAGAAAATATGCTTGATGCCGAGTAAATGACCGGCCAGTTGGGAACCCCAAGCGGAAGGTGTGATGAATATAGCAGCAAGATTTTCCCTTAGTAAGAAACCAAGGTTTATCGTTCAGGAGAGGAAGGAGCCAATACGACTGAAGGTGATGCCCGCTAGCTTGCGACAGCTCCGGACAATTTGTAGGGCGCCTCGTCCGAGCTTTGCTTTGCGAGCGGCAACGTGGAACCTGCACACAACACAACCAAATACTTTATTCCCAACTTACGATAAGGTTGTCAATCTCACCGGTTTGCTTGAAACAAAGGGTATGAGCGTATCAAGTGGAAAGTGATAATAATATGCGAATAAAGTAAACAGTGCGAGTAAAGTAAGCAGGTGATAGCAATATGATGGAAATAGGACCAGGGTCCACAGTTCACTAGTGGTGTCTCTCCATAAGATAAAATAATACATGCTGGGTAAACAAATTACAGTTGGGCAATTGATAAAATAAAGACAATGTGCATATGATGAGAGGATCACTGTGAGATTTACTCTGGGCACTACAACAAGATACATAGACCGCCATCCAACTGCATCTATGTGACGACCCGCCTTTTACTAAAGGCAAATCTCCTGTGTAACTGTGCCATTCCCTGGATCAGTAGATAGCACCACAGTACAAAATAAGTAATCATTGCAATAGCATCAATATTACAACGTAAATCTAGTTACATAGGTCTTCAACCTTATGAGTACACAGCATAAAGCATAGTTGCAGTGAGCCTCCATTCTTCATCACGTGCCACAGGCAGACATGTTGGAATGTAGTCTCGAGATCCTACTCCTGGTTCCTTACTCGAAATAAAACCTGCACGTTTGAATATGCAGCCCCAGAGGGGTCAGTACAATGATGTACTGGCAAATGACACATATTTGGTGGCATTTTTGTGGAAAGACTATACTACAATGACATTTGGCTGGTGGATCTCAAAGGCTGATTTGCATAAAGCCAATTTTATCCTATAAATCCATTTTAATACTTTCTTTCAACAAATTTTATTTTTCAAGGGTCAAGACAACCCCCATACACTACATACTGGCCGGTATGTAGTTCTGGGCGCAACTCAACAAAGTTTGGAACCTCAGGCACCACCACCCCTCGGAGTGTATGGTCCTTAGTTCCTACCTAGGGGTTTCTAGACAAATTTTAATAATTCAGAAACGGTGATGAGATTCTTCCGTACATTCCATGTCTAGAGACTCAATTGTCCATAACCGAGGACACGGCTAATCGATTAGATTTAAACACCTTGCAAGGGTTGTGCACTTTCACCTTACGATTCATTTTATGCCCATACATAAAATGAAACGAGACCTTTTAGAAGGAGAGGGCAACTAACTGGCAAGATCCGCTCCCAACCTATAATTCATCTACCACCATCTTCTCGCGCCTAGTTGCACTCCCACATTCTAATCAGTCAAGACAGAGCCCATAATGTCATAAGGCTGCACTGGAAGTACGCTAAGCATGGAAGACATAGCCATCTCTTTGTTCCTGGGTGGCCATCCACAAGTGTACGCCCAGGCAGCAACTACACGTAGTGTAGCCCCAGGTCGCCACTCAACACCACCTCCATCAACATACCAATCCACCCAGGTGTTTCATTTTAGTTGAAGTTATTAACTTTTCACAAAACACTTTTCAAGTGATCTTAGCATGGCATCAAAGTTAGCAAAGTATTTAGCATCCTATCATGGGGGGTTTGAGGGATAGCTACACACTACTAGGATCTAAGCATTTGATAAAACAGTTGAGTAAAACACCTATCATGCATACGACAAGAGGTGATATTACTAATGCATAAGTAAAATGGGTAGGGAACATGTGTGTCACTTGCCTTTTTGAAGATCACGATGTTTCGCTTCTCTCAACTAAGCTCGTAGCTCTTCGCACAAACTATAGCACAGAAATAGCATACCATAAACAATCCATACAACACAATCAAACAAATAGACAAACGGAAGTGTTCGTTTAGCAATTTAGATTTATTGAGATGTTATGACAAGAAAGATATGGTAAAGGATCATGATTTGGGGAGATATGGGTTTGAGAGCTTAGCTGGGGAAGATCAATATGATTTGAGAGAGAATTGGTCTAGGCAAATATGATTGATGAAGTTTTTATGCTTTATCAAAGCATAAGAGTTTTAGGAATAGCTCATGTGAAATAGATCACATAGGTGTGGGATAGTGCAACCACAATACTATTTGAATAGGTGTAACGACTTTTATTCTTTAAATAGCATATATCACACTTAGGCACTAGGCTAGGTTTTAAGAATGTTTGAATTACTCAATTAGCACATTTGCAAGTTGAATAGTTCAATACATGTGAACAAAACTAAGTAGGCATTGGATTGGGTATGAATGATTGATATTTGAGGACATGGCTCAAATGGTTCGTTGATCAACATGGTGTATAACACATACTACGGTATGGGTCATAGCAACACCACATTAACAAAATCTAGGTTTGAGATGAATTCATATTCTACTCAAGTAGCACAATTGCAATTTGAATATATATATGAATTAGGCAAAAATATAATGAGTGAGATCTTTATGCTTTATCAAAGCATATTGAATCTTGGAATATCTCATGTGGGTAAATTACATAAGAGACAAAATAGTGCAAATAGCAATACTATTGAATAAGTGTAACAACAATTATTCTTAAATAGTATATATTACACTTAGACAATGGGCTAGGAAATGTGAAGCATTGAGTTACTCAATTAACTCATTTGTTAATTGAATAGTTCTATGCAAGGCTAAGATTGAGTAGATATGAGTATAAGGCTATAGGTAAAGGACATGTATAGATGATGTTTTGAAAACATGGCTTTCGGTTCCTAATGAGTAAATAGGATTGGGTCAAGTACTATGATGTTGATTTGATCAATACCATAGTAGCAAAGGTGGAAACTAAGATTGATAGTATCACACTTTACTCAAACAACACATTTGTAATTTGAATATGTGTGAACTAGACATGATGTACTTAGACGGATATGACATTGGATCAAAGTGATCTCAAGATGATATTTGATAGCTAGGTATGATTATAAGATTTGATAAGGTAGGAGGAAACATTGCTGAACAGAAATAGATTTAATCTATATAGGAATACTCAAATTCTCATATTAGAATTTGAATAATTGTGACATGGTTCAAGAAATTATGGGAGTGATGCTACTGGATAGCTTGCAGTAAAACAAAGTCACTGCAGTTGGTTTCACCCCAAAATAAGTTATAGAATTTGAATTATCACCTAAATAGTGATTTGGATAAATTTGAATGCACAAAGTGTGTGCACGTATCAAATTTGGAATTTCTTGATCCTATGATGTTCTACAAGTTGAGAGGAATCCAAAGACTACAAATTTGTAATTTTTGGATTAACAGAACTAAAGATATGAATTAGATCAGCTAACAGATGGTTTGAATCCAATTTGAAAATAGTTTCAAATTGATCCCATAAAATATAATATTTTATGGTACTACTGGGTTCTAGACTTCCTAAGGATTCCAACGAGATATTATTTACAATTTTTGGACCTAGGGATTAAAAGATATGGATTTTACAAGATTGAATGGAATTCTGGTTTGAAATTCTAATTCGAAACTGTTTTAAATCAGAGGGCTGCCACGCGGCTGTCTGTGATTGGACGATACCGGTTCGGCTGGATCCGCGATATGGATCGTTGGATCTAAAGAGGTTTGGACGTGCGAGATTAACAGGTACCCTTCCACTTAAGTGGATCTATCAGATCCCCTGGATCTTGTTTGGACGGCCTGGATTAAAATGGGGAGGTGCTCACCGGTTGAACCTAGGGTTCCGGCCATCTTCTCCGGCGAGGCGGCCAGAGGTGGACGTCGGCGGGGTTCTGGTGGTTCTGGTGGCCAACGGCGGGGTGTACGAGATGCGGAAGGTCACTGTGAAGTCGATGGCGTGGTCGAGGTAGTCGGGGACGTCCTGCAGAGAAGGCGAGACGCGGCTGGAGACGGTGTTAGCTTCGAGCGGCTCAGGTGATCGACGAGGATGCCGTTCTGGGGCTTCCTGGAGCAAATCAAAACGATGAGGAGGAGCGCGCGGGATGGTGGAGTCGAGGAGGTGCAGAAATTTGGTGGCGGGGTACCTTATGGCGCCGGAATCGTGCTCGCACGGTGGCAGTAGTGCGGCTCTCCGGCGAGCGATTACTCGGGTCTGGTAGCGTAATCGGTAGAGGGAAAAAGGGGGAAATGGAGAGGAGGTCCAGGGTGATTTATAGGCGCGGAGGGGAGTCAATTAAGGCTGTAGTTAGGGCGAATTTAAGGCCGATTGATCGCGGTGTCTTCGGACGCGTTACCGGTGAGATTTCCATTCGGAGGAAGAAGAAGGGTGACGTGGCCTGGCAGGTAGGGCCCACACGTCAGCGACGGAGAAGAGAAACAAGGATACCGATTCGGTTTCCTTAACGGGCCGCGGCTGGCTTCTGCTGCTGCTCGATGTTGGGCCCTGGGCTGGTTCGTCCCGGGCGTGGCCCAGTTGGGCTGTGCCCCTTTTTTTGTTCTTTCTTTTTATTCTTTTCTGAAATCTTATTTCCTTTAGAGATTTTGCATAATGAAACCAAACAAGGTCAAACCAAGTTCTAAATTTTTGTAAAATTCAACTTAACATTCTAAGACAGTAAGAAACATGTTTTCATAAATAAAACTAATTTCCAAATAAAAACTCTATAATTCAGACAAAGGGTTTATTTGCATAAACCAAAGTAGAAATAGGATTTTAAAGTAATTCTTTTAAAGTCAGAGAATAAACTCTATAAAAATAGTTTTTGAAATATATTTGTAAAACATTCCTTTGGCATAGAAAACTTTATAAACCATTTTGTAAATATCCCTTTGCAAGATAGCTTGCATAGGTTTGAATAAACACAAAGTAGTATTTTGAAACTTGATCTTTCTCAAAGAAGTTCTTCAAGAAATAAATAGAGGATTTTAAATAGTTTTCAAACAAATCTTTCAAACAAACTCAAAAAGTTTTAAATCCCTGTGAATTTTCAATCAACACAAGCAAAATAAAAAAGAAAAATTTCCCCCAAAATTTGATAAAATCTTGGGTCGTTACAGACTACCACCCTTAAAAGAAATCTCGTCCTCGAGATTGGAAGGAAGGCTAAAAAGAAAGTGGGTATTAGGTTATCTGGGTTTAGGTATCTGGGTTTAGGTATCTGGGTTGCTACCACCCTTAAAAGAAAATTCCTCTTGGTGGTATCTTGATGCTTCCTTGGGCACTTGCATTTTGTTCCCAGCTTGCATTCACTGTTGTGTCATTTTCCATGAATCGTCCTTCTCAGAAATTTTGATGTTCACAAATATGTTCAAAAGTGGGCACACCAAGGGTTCCATCCAATTCTGGTGACAAGCGGATAACATCCATCGCGTTGTCATCAACAAGGTAGTCCACATCTTCATTTACAATAGGTGGGTGTCTATTCACAAATCTGGGCACCAACCTTCCTTATGGGGTTGCTTGAGGTAACCTTACTCTATTGTAGAGCTTTCTATCCAACGGGGTAGTTGTTGAACTACTTTGGACACTGAGGAGTCACTCTTTGGTTCAATCAGAGGACCAAGCTGAGTTGTCTCCTCTTTGGGTCATTCAGAAGACCAAGCTGAGAGGGTATCCTCTCATCATCTCAACTTTCTTATCATCATCCTTAGAGGTTCGTTATCTTATGGTTGCTTCCTTATACCATTTTGCTCTTCAATTTTCCATGATACCATTCTGTTCTGGTAACCTTCCTGGTTGTTGTACATCTTCCAAGAATATGTATCTAGCCTTTTCTTGGTCGGTCCTCACCAAGGTCAAGATTGCATACAGGCTATCACCATACTCCTTGTTGCTTTTTAGCTGATTTTCGTTGCAGAATCTCAAAAGATAACTCAGTGTCAAGTACTGCATGCTTGCCCCATGAACATGATGAGACCACACATCCCAATGAATTAAGATGGCATCTCTCTGCAGTCTTCTCATGCATTTCATAGGGGTAAACAAGGTGGACTCTGTAAGAGGTGCTTGCACCTTTAAGGGACGGAAGGTCGCCTTATAACCAGCATTGTTGAACCCATTCAAGTTACCGGAGCAAGTCGTGCTACTTGCCACAGGTATCAGATGGTCCTTTAGAATTCCTTTAGCAACCGTCTTCATAGTTGTTGAAAGGCGCTGAACAACTTGATCATATCTCGAAGATGAACTCCTTCGCAAGAATAATGAATCTAACAAAGCTCTCATGGGCAGGAAAATAGTTCCATGGATTTGGAGAGTTGCTTCATAACATCGCAGGTTGGGATGGGGTAGACTTCGGTGGCGTAAGGCTTTGGAGTCAGGAGGTAATCTCATAGGTAGTGGTTGTTGTCTCTGTTGTGACTCTCTGGAGGGGAGTGGCTTCTCTTTTATAGGCTCAGGGAGGTAGCCGAAACGAAGAGTCGAGGAGGTGAATCGAACAGGCAGCAGCCAAATTGAACAGTCTTCATATTCAAGGTCCACTGAGCAAAACGTTTCTGATTCGTGTAGCCGTTCAAAAGTCCAAGTTCTCACCGTATTCCTACGTTTTGGCCACTGGCTCACTATAAGGGATGTAATATATTATCCTCCTAAGGTTATGGTTTAACGACGTCATCTCTCATGTAGGTAGGTCTCTCTAGATTCACCATTCCTCCTACAAGAGTGAACAATATGAGTAGTCGTCATGGGCGCGAATCCATGTCGCACTCAATCATTACTTTGTATTTGGTTTGGTGCATCTCGCATTCTAACTCTTGGTCAACCTCACTAGCTTTTAAACAAAAGTTTTGTTGAAATTGTAACCAAGTTCTCAAATCTTATTTTGAATTTTGAAAACAGAATCTATCGTTCCTAGCTAGAGGTTTTCAACAAAGCTCATGGCAATAATCCTTAAGTTGTGACCCTTTGGTTTGCCATTTAAGAGTAAGTAAAATCCTTTCCATTGCTCTGTTTGCTCTTTCCACCTTTCTTGCATTAGTTACACCTTGGGGGGGTCTTCTTATTGTTTGCGAGGTGTCCTTCAGCCATTCTAGCTTACTGGAGTCTTGTGGTATCATCCTTTGTGCAATTTCTTGCGTAATGTTCTAGTCTGTGTACTTACTACCTCTTGTTGTTGTACTCTGTATCCTTATCGCCAAATGAGGGTCATTGTAGTTGTTCTGTCGTTGAGAACTTCGGTTTGGGTTTTAGGACAAGTTTAGGTCTTAGCATAGATGAGAATTAGATAGAAGGGATCTAAAGAAGAAAATCTTACCCAAAACAATAGATCAAAACAATTTATCCTACAAGCAATATCTAACAAACATTCCTCATATCAGGCAAACTAGTTTTCAAACAAACGGGGAGGTACGATCATCCACAAGTCGGTATGATCATAACATTTATTACACGTCGTTGCTTATTAAAATTTCCTAAATGGAGGTCCAACTAAAACTTCTTGGTACTCTTCTAAGCAAATCCATTGTTCTGGTCTAGCTGCTTCAGTAGATTGGTAATTTGCTCTTCCTTGGTTTTGATGAGGTCTCCTTGAACACTAAATTCAGATACCAACTTTTCCATGTCACCTTGAAGTTGGTTTATGGTTTTCTTCAATGTAGTGGTGTCTTCCTTTTCTTCCTTGAGGTCTTGCTGAGTATTATGAAGTCTCCACTTGAGTCTTTCTCCAGGTTCTTCGTTTGGCCTTCAATGTAGTTCTTCACGTTGAGTCAGGGAAAACATATGGAGTATCAGTCTCACATTTCTGGCACATTGTGATCTTCTATCCTTTGTTGATGGTTTCCAGAGTTGGGTCGTCTAGGGAATTCATTTGAAAATGAAGTAGGGGAGAAATACAAGAGGTTTTCAAGATGAATTTTTTTTTAACAGAAGCAAGATGAGATAGAGGTTTTTATCCTAGGGCTTTCCTATTTCTAATTCCAAACCTAGGGTCTCGATCCTACAGGCAACACTATGCTCTGATACCATTCTGTGACGACCCGCCTTTTACTAAAGGCAAATCTCCTGTGTAACTGTGCCATTCCCTGGATCAGTAGATAGCACCACAGTACAAAATAAGTAATCATTGCAATAGCATCAATATTACAACGTAAATCTAGTTACATAGGTCTTCAACCTTATGAGTACACAGCATAAAGCATAGTTGTAGTGAGCCTCCATTCTTCATCACGTGCCACAGGCAGACATGTTGGAATGTAGTCTCGAGATCCTACTCCTGGTTCCTTACTCGAAATAAAACCTGCACGTTTGAATATGCAGCCCCAGAGGGGTCAGTACAATGATGTACTGGCAAATGACACATATTTGGTGGCATTTTTGTGGAAAGACTATACTACAATGACATTTGGCTGGTGGATCTCAAAGGCTGATTTGCATAAAGCCAATTTTATCCTATAAATCCATTTTAATACTTTCTTTCAACAAATTTTATTTTTCAAGGGTCAAGACAACCCCCATACACTACATACTGGCCGGTATGTAGTTCTGGGCGCAACTCAACAAAGTTTGGAACCTCAGGCACCACCACCCCTCGGAGTGTATGGTCCTTAGTTCCTACCTAGGGGTTTCTAGACAAATTTTAATAATTCAGAAACGGTGATGAGATTCTTCCATACATTCCATGTCTAGAGACTCAATTGTCCATAACCGAGGACACGGCTAATCGATTAGATTTAAACACCTTGCAAGGGTTGTGCACTTTCACCTTACGATTCATTTTATGCCCATACATAAAATGAAACGAGACCTTTTAGAAGGAGAGGGCAACTAACTGGCAAGATCCGCTCCCAACCTATAATTCATCTACCACCATCTTCTCGCGCCTAGTTGCACTCCCACATTCTAATCAGTCAAGACAGAGCCCATAATGTCATAAGGCTGCACTGGAAGTACGCTAAGCATGGAAGACATAGCCATCTCTTTGTTCCTGGGTGGCCATCCACAAGTGTACGCCCAGGCAGCAACTACACGTAATGTAGCCCCAGGTCGCCACTCAACACCACCTCCATCAACATACCAATCCACCCAGGTGTTTCATTTTAGTTGAAGTTATTAACTTTTCACAAAACACTTTTCAAGTGATCTTAGCATGGCATCAAAGTTAGCAAAGTATTTAGCATCCTATCATGGGGGGTTTGAGGGATAGCTACACACTACTAGGATCTAAGCATTTGATAAAACAGTTGAGTAAAACACCTATCATGCATACGACAAGAGGTGATATTACTAATGCATAAGTAAAATGGGTAGGGAACATGTGTGTCACTTGCCTTTTTGAAGATCACGATGTTTCGCTTCTCTCAACTAAGCTCGTAGCTCTTCGCACAAACTATAGCACAGAAATAGCATACCATAAACAATCCATACAACACAATCAAACAAATAGACAAACGGAAGTGTTCGTTTAGCAATTTAGATTTATTGAGATGTTATGACAAGAAAGATATGGTAAAGGATCATGATTTGGGGAGATATGGGTTTGAGAGCTTAGCTGGGGAAGATCAATATGATTTGAGAGAGAATTGGTCTAGGCAAATATGATTGATGAAGTTTTTATGCTTTATCAAAGCATAAGAGTTTTAGGAATAGCTCATGTGAAATAGATCACATAGGTGTGGGATAGTGCAACCACAATACTATTTGAATAGGTGTAACGACTTTTATTCTTTAAATAGCATATATCACACTTAGGCACTAGGCTAGGTTTTAAGAATGTTTGAATTACTCAATTAGCACATTTGCAAGTTGAATAGTTCAATACATGTGAACAAAACTAAGTAGGCATTGGATTGGGTATGAATGATTGATATTTGAGGACATGGCTCAAATGGTTCGTTGATCAACATGGTGTATAACACATACTACGGTATGGGTCATAGCAACACCACATTAACAAAATCTAGGTTTGAGATGAATTCATATTCTACTCAAGTAGCACAATTGCAATTTGAATATATATATGAATTAGGCAAAAATATAATGAGTGAGATCTTTATGCTTTATCAAAGCATATTGAATCTTGGAATATCTCATGTGGGTAAATTACATAAGAGACAAAATAGTGCAAATAGCAATACTATTGAATAAGTGTAACAACAATTATTCTTAAATAGTATATATTACACTTAGACAATGGGCTAGGAAATGTGAAGCATTGAGTTACTCAATTAACTCATTTGTTAATTGAATAGTTCTATGCAAGGCTAAGATTGAGTAGATATGAGTATAAGGCTATAGGTAAAGGACATGTATAGATGATGTTTTGAAAACATGGCTTTCGGTTCCTAATGAGTAAATAGGATTGGGTCAAGTACTATGATGTTGATTTGATCAATACCATAGTAGCAAAGGTGGAAACTAAGATTGATAGTATCACACTTTACTCAAACAACACATTTGTAATTTGAATATGTGTGAACTAGACATGATGTACTTAGACGGATATGACATTGGATCAAAGTGATCTCAAGATGATATTTGATAGCTAGGTATGATTATAAGATTTGATAAGGTAGGAGGAAACATTGCTGAACAGAAATAGATTTAATCTATATAGGAATACTCAAATTCTCATATTAGAATTTGAATAATTGTGACATGGTTCAAGAAATTATGGGAGTGATGCTACTGGATAGCTTGCAGTAAAACAAAGTCACTGCAGTTGGTTTCACCCCAAAATAAGTTATAGAATTTGAATTATCACCTAAATAGTGATTTGGATAAATTTGAATGCACAAAGTGTGTGCACGTATCAAATTTGGAATTTCTTGATCCTATGATGTTCTACAAGTTGAGAGGAATCCAAAGACTACAAATTTGTAATTTTTGGATTAACAGAACTAAAGATATGAATTAGATCAGCTAACAGATGGTTTGAATCCAATTTGAAAATAGTTTCAAATTGATACCATAAAATATAATATTTTATGGTACTACTGGGTTCTAGACTTCCTAAGGATTCCAACGAGATATTATTTACAATTTTTGGACCTAGGGATTAAAAGATATGGATTTTACAAGATTGAATGGAATTCTGGTTTGAAATTCTAATTCGAAACTGTTTTAAATCAGAGGGCTGCCACGCGGCTGTCTGTGATTGGACGATACCGGTTCGGCTGGATCCGCGATATGGATCGTTGGATCTAAAGAGGTTTGGACGTGCGAGATTAACAGGTACCCTTCCACTTAAGTGGATCTATCAGATCCCCTGGATCTTGTTTGGACGGCCTGGATTAAAATGGGGAGGTGCTCACCGGTTGAACCTAGGGTTCCGGCCATCTTCTCCGGCGAGGCGGCCAGAGGTGGACGTCGGCGGGGTTCTGGTGGTTCTGGTGGCCAACGGCGGGGTGTACGAGATGCGGAAGGTCACTGTGAAGTCGATGGCGTGGTCGAGGTAGTCGGGGACGTCCTGCAGAGAAGGCGAGACGCGGCTGGAGACGGTGTTAGCTTCGGGCGGCTCAGGTGATCGACGAGGATGCCGTTCTGGGGCTTCCTGGAGCAAATCAAAACGATGAGGAGGAGCGCGCGGGATGGTGGAGTCGAGGAGGTGCAGAAATTTGGTGGCGGGGTACCTTATGGCGCCGGAATCGTGCTCGCACGGTGGCAGTAGTGCGGCTCTCCGGCGAGCGATTACTCGGGTCTGGTAGCGTAATCGGTAGAGGGAAAAAGGGGGAAATGGAGAGGAGGTCCAGGGTGATTTATAGGCGCGGAGGGGAGTCAATTAAGGCTGTAGTTAGGGCGAATTTAAGGCCGATTGATCGCGGTGTCTTCGGACGCGTTACCGGTGAGATTTCCATTCGGAGGAAGAAGAAGGGTGACGTGGCCTGGCAGGTAGGGCCCACACGTCAGCGACGGAGAAGAGAAACAAGGATACCGATTCGGTTTCCTTAACGGGCCGCGGCTGGCTTCTGCTGCTGCTCGATGTTGGGCCCTGGGCTGGTTCGTCCCGGGCGTGGCCCAGTTGGGCTGTGCCCCTTTTTTTGTTCTTTCTTTTTATTCTTTTCTGAAATCTTATTTCCTTTAGAGATTTTGCATAATGAAACCAAACAAGGTCAAACCAAGTTCTAAATTTTTGTAAAATTCAACTTAACATTCTAAGACAGTAAGAAACATGTTTTCATAAATAAAACTAATTTCCAAATAAAAACTCTATAATTCAGACAAAGGGTTTATTTGCATAAACCAAAGTAGAAATAGGATTTTAAAGTAATTCTTTTAAAGTCAGAGAATAAACTCTATAAAAACAGTTTTTGAAATATATTTGTAAAACATTCCTTTGGCATAGAAAACTTTATAAACCATTTTGTAAATATCCCTTTGCAAGATAGCTTGCATAGGTTTGAATAAACACAAAGTAGTATTTTGAAACTTGATCTTTCTCAAAGAAGTTCTTCAAGAAATAAATAGAGGATTTTAAATAGTTTTCAAACAAATCTTTCAAACAAACTCAAAAAGTTTTAAATCCCTGTGAATTTTCAATCAACACAAGCAAAATAAAAAAGAAAATTTTCCCCCAAAATTTGATAAAATCTTGGGTCGTTACAATCTATGACTAATAATCCACTTGTGGCGAATCAATCCGAGAACTCCACAAGTATTAAGTTGCGAACAACAGATAATTGCATTAAGCAAAGTGTGTAATGTAAACAAAGCATATGCCCTCGAGCATATGAATGTTGTTTTCCCCCTAGTAGCAACAACACATCTACAACCTTAGAGGTTTCTATCACTCCACCAGATTAAATAGCGGCATGAACCCACTATCAAGCATAAATACCCCTCTTGGAGTCACTAGCAACTACTTGGCCAAGATAGCTACTAACAACGGAGAGCATGCAAGATCATAAACAACATAGAGATAACATAAGATAAATTTCAGTATATCAACTCAAGCATAACACCAATATTCATCGGATCCCAACAAACCAAACATGTAGAATTACATAACGGTGATCTCAATCATGTAGGGCAGCTCATGAGATCTAAATATGAAGCACATGGTGGAGAAGACAACCATCTAGCTACTGCTATGGACCCATAGTCCAAGGTAGACTACTCACTCATCACTCCGGAGGCAAGCATGGCGATGAAGAAGACCTCCGGTGGCGATTCCCCTCTCCGGCAGGGTGCCGGGAAGAGTTTCTGGACCCTCCCGATCTTCGGGTCGACGGTGGCGGCGGATCGCGATGTGTTCTGGAAAAGTGATCGGGTCTTTAGGTTTTTCCTGTCGGGGGGTCTTTATAGGCGAAGGGGCATCGTCAGGAGTGGACCGAGGTGGTCTCACACATAGGGGGTGCGGCCCAGCCCCTGGCCGCGCCGCCCTGGTGTGTGGGGTCCCTCGTGGCCCCACTCCGTCTCCTCTTTGGTTCTCTGGAAGCTTCGGTGAAATTCTAGGCGACTGGCTTTGGTTTCATCCAATTCCGAGAATATTTCCTGTGTAACTTTTCTGAAACACAAAAACAACAGAAAACAGGGAACTGGCACTGTGGTGACTTGTTAATAGGTTAGTTCCGGAAAATGCATAAAAGTGCCACGAAGTGTAACGAAACACTAAGCAAATGGTGTAAAAACAAGCATGGAGCATCAAAAATTATGGATACGTTGGAGACGTATCAGTGAGCCAACTTCTTCGTCCTGGCAGCAACATCCGGAATAAAGAATTGGTAAATAAGGTGTGCTATAGCCATGACGCTGATTGGATACTTAAACTCAAATTACCCTCGACCCCCTGTGTTGATTTTGTGGCCTGGCACTATGAGAAGTCAGGATTTTTCTCGGTTAAGTCTGCCTACAGACTTGCGTATAACCTGAAGAAAGGAGTCAGATGGATCCCAGGTAATAGTCAGTCAGCCGATAACTCAAGAAACATTTCAAAAATGTTCTGGAACGCTAAGGTACCGAAGAAATTCAAAATTTCCGGGTGGAGAGCAGCCCACGATAACCTAGCGACCAAAAGAAATAAAATGAAGAGAACTCTTGAAACTGATGATATATGCAACATCTGTGGTAGGGAAGTGGAAAGCAGTTTCCATGCAACTGTGACCTGTACCAAATCGAAGGCCCTAAGACATGAAATGAGGAAATACTGGACGCTGCCCCCTGAAAGTTTTTTCGAGTACACAGGACCTGAATGGCTTCAAAATTTGCTATTGGTTTCAGATCAGTCACAGAGTGTCGGGGATATAACCCCGGGTATACCAAAGTACCCTTGTCCATATGACTTATATATGTTATACAGCTAAATTATATGTGCAGGAATATTAAAAAAGTAAGTTAACAGCAGCATGGGCCGGATTATACCAATATCGGCCAAGAGCCCAATTGCCCAGGCCGGCATAAGCCAAGGCGGGCTGACATAAGCAGCTTCCACCCCGGCTGGGCCGGCATAACCTAACCCGGCTGGGCTGGGTCCTCTCTCTCTCGGCTGGGCCAGTCGCCCCCTAACCCGGCTGGGTCGGTATCCCGCTCCGCCCCGCCAACCCGGTTGGGCCGGCGTGCTCCCTTGGCTGGGCTGGGGTTTTCTTTCCCGGCTGGGCCGCCTTGCCTTCCCAGCCGGGCCGCTCCACTCCCGTCGGGCCGCCACGCTACCAGGCCGGGGTCGCTCCCCAGGCCGGAGGCTGCCCAGGCCGATGTTCCCAGCCCAGGCCGGGATTCCTTATGCCGGCTGGGCTGGCTTCTGCGCACTATTCCGGCCGGGCGGGGCTGGGGCAGCCTCCCCCAGGCCGACTTAGCCCCTTCTAGGCCGGGATTTATTCCCTCCGGGGCATATTTTTCATCCGGCATCGACTCCAGTGTCTTGTGCCAGTCTTGGGACGCCCTTTGGCTCAGACTGGCACATCCTCCATGGTTATATGCTAGTCTTGGGATGCCCCATGGCTCAGACCAGCATACTCCACATCTCCTAGTCAGCCTTATCCTCAAGAGGAGGATAAGACTGATGACATGAAGATCCAGAAGACACACGCTAGAAGACGATGCCAAGGATAGACAGCGATGGGACAAGCCCATGACCATGACGCAGTGCATAGTACCGAGGACGGTACCGTGCTGATGCAGGCTATAGTGCTGACAAGACCCTAGTACTCAACTCAGCTATAGTATACAGGGTACATGCATAGTGTATGGTGGGGCATCCCTTGTCCCCTGGGCACCCTATATAAGGGGCACCAGGGGGATCAATCACCCCTGCCTCCAGAGGAGGCTCATTCCTCTCTCGCTTCATGGGAGCTCTCCTTCCTCAGTAGCACTAGCTCTTTAGCTCCTTCCCAGTGCAGCCTTAGATAGGCAAGATATACAGCTCAAGGAGCACCATCGTAGCTCTCATGTGTAGCTCATATAGATCAGACATGCAGGAGTAGGGGTGTTACCTCCTCATGAGGGCCCCAAACCTGGGTAGCTCGGTGTGTTTGCAGTGTGTTTTGTGCGCGGTCTTAACCGCGCCTTCCCTCCTCCGGATCCGCTAGTGTACATTTGGCCCCAACTTAAGCCACCCTGTGGCATATGCTCATTCACCACGACGACATTTGGCGACCACCGTGGGGCTGATAAAGGCGCTGGTAGGATTACATCCGGACGGGATCTTCTTCGTCAGCACGGGGGCTCGACATTAGCATCGCCTCCAAGCACTTCAGGTCTTCTTCAGCTTCCCGGGCTCACATCAACTCGCTCGGGCCGGCATTCGGTTGTCCTGGATCTACGTCAACATTTCCGGGCCGGCATATTCTTCCCCGGGCCGGCACTCGGCTTCCCCGGGCCGGCATTGGTGGGTCTCGGCCGGCATATTTATGTCTCGGCTGACATAGGTGGGGCTGGGGTCCAGTCCGGCACTCCCTGGCCGGCATGCCATTTTCTGGCCAGTATTCACGTTCTCAGGCCGGAATATGTCAAGTCCGGCTCTTCTTTGGCCGGAATTCATGGGTCTTGGGCCGGCAGAGCAATCCCGGCCGGCCTGGGCCGGCACAGTGGAAGCCCGGTGCAGGCCGGGGCATCTTCGTCCGGGTGGGCCAGCTCCTCCCTCGTCCCGGCCGGCCCATCCCGGCCTCTCTGCAGGTGCTTCGCCAGGCTGTCCCGGCCTCCGCGGTGGGCCGCCAGCGCGGGCTGCCTCGGTTTCCCCCGGCAGGTGGCTAGGCCCCGGCTGGGCTCCTATCCCGGTGCCGTGGCAGGTTGGGCCGACCTCCCCGCCAGCTAAGCTGGGCTGCGACAGGAGGCGCCGGCCTTGTATTCTCTCGCCTGGGTCGCGCTCGGCGTGTGCGCCCTGCGCTGGGCCGCGTCGGGGCAGGTCTGGCCGGCCTCGGCTGCGCGGGATTGCTCTCCTGGGCGCGGAAAATAATCCAGTTTTACCCAGCAAGTGATCCGGCTTCTTCGGCATATGAAAAAATAGCTAAGTATCAGTAACTTATCATTTTATAATGTTTGTAAATAGCTAGTTTTGGATAAATATTCACCAACTAGTACTCTGTAAATAGTTAACTATTTCCCCAGGATTGAGTGTGTCAACCTGGGGGGCTAATCAGTTTAGTCGAGTTTGCTATGTCTTAAGTACTAAAGTTGACTCGGGGGGCTAGGCATAAGCCTAGCCCACCAATGCTTTGTTACTGTTAAAATTAGTTGCACACATGCATGCTTACTTCCCAGTAGTCTCCTGTATATCTTTTTCTATGCCAAGTGCTGCACATCTCTACTGATATATTAGTTTCAATATCAGTTTCCATGTCTATTGTCTTAAGTAGAGTTTGCCTTATCATCATATATGTTGGCTTATATGCCAAACATCTACTATGTCAAATTTTATATCGTTGCATGTGTCAATCTTTATATCAACTATAGTGCTAGAATCAGTATGCTAGTTGATGTGTTGAGTTCAGTATATCTACTACTATGCCAAATGATGTGAGTACCACCTTGCATAGAGACTACTGTTGCTATATGCTATGATAAGTCTAGTATCTATTTTGGCTATTTGCTATGTGTTGTATGCCGGCTGTTATATGCCAAGTCTCATATGTTAGTTTTTATATGTTGAATACCATGCGCTAGCTACTATGAGTTTACAGTCATATCAGTTTACATACCAATCTCAGTACCAGTTGCTATGTGCCGTGTATAACTGTTATATGTTGAATGCTATATGCTCTATGTCAAATCTCGCATGCCAGTTGTAGTGTACCTGCATTTATATGCCGGCAGATGAGTGCCAAATCTTTCATATGAGTTGCCAAGTTAGCTTTTATGTCAATCTTAGTTGCTATATGTCAAACTGCTATATCTCAGTCCATATGCCAAGAGCTTTATTTCGTATGCTATATGTCGAATGCTATGGGCTATATGCCATACTCCATATGCTAGATTGCAATATGCCAAATGCTATGATCATTGCTATGGTTTTTAGTATGACTACAGAACAGGTTGGACATCTCATTATATATATATATATCTATTACCTGGCTATGACTCTCCATATTGCTGTTACAGAGAAGAGATCACTATTATACCACTATGGCTTCAATTTAAATCCAGGTCATGGGTATTTCAGTTTGTTAGCATAGCAGGGTATCAAGTAATATCTTGAGTCACATGTATTTTAGTATGCCGACATATCTTGGCATCAATCAAAATCTCAGTATGCCGACATATCATGGCATCGACCAAAATCTCCAATCACCGTTTATTTCGGTTTGCTAGCATATCAAGGCATCAGTCGATAACTCATGTCGCCGTTTATTTCGGTATGCCAGCATATCACGGCATTGTCTAATCACTTCAGTCATCGCCAATTCTGGCTCAGTAATATATCGAGACATTGATCTCAAAGCTAACAAATATCATATCTCTTATCATATCCGGTCTCACAGAGTATCCCGGTTTGGCATATTAACATAACTTAGCATTTTGCATATTAACAAGTGCCCAGTGATGGTACAACCCAAGAGGCATACCAGTATACCGGCATTGTCAAAGCAGACAATGTCGATGAGACATGGCCCAACTGGTAACATGTTGAAGCAGCCCAAGAGGCAAGCCCAAGAGGCAAAGTAGCCCAAGAGGCAAGCCCAAGAGGCAAAGTAGCCCAAGAGGCAAAGTAGCCCAAGAGGCAAAGTAGCCCAAGAGGCAAAGCAGTATTCCGGCATCGTCTAAGCTGACGATGTCGATGAGACATAGCCCAAGAAGCAAAGTGTCGATATGGCCAAAGAAGGCACAATAGTATTCTGAGATAACCCAGCATATCACATATATGAGTTCATATGAAATATGACATTGCCTGTGATGGCATGAGATAAAATTGGCCTATGCAGGCTAGCATATCAGCTTTGTGAGTATATGAGTTTGCGACTTTGGTGTATTTTGTTGAAGCTTGTGCGCGACTCTGCGAGTCCCCCACAGCCTCGGGGGCTAATGTCGGGGATATAACCCCGGGTATAGCAAAGTACCCTTGTCCATATGACTTATATATGTTATATGGCTAAATTATATGTGCAAGAATATTAAAAAAGCAAGTTAACAGCAGCATGGGCCGGATTATACCAATATCGGCCAAGAGCCCAATTGCCCAGGCAGGCATAAGCCAAGGCGGGCCGGCATAAGCAGCTTCCACCCCGGCTGGGCCAACATAACCTAACCCGACTGGGCCGGATCCTCTCTCTCCTGGCTGGGCCAGTCGCCCCCTAACCCGGCTGGGCTGGTATCCCGCTCCACCCCGCCAACCCGGTTGGGTCGGTGTGCTCCCCCGGCTAGGCTGGGGTTTCCTTTCCCGGCTAGGCCGCCTTGCCTTCCCCGGCCGGGCCACTCCGCTCCCGCCGGGCCGCCACGCTACCAGGCTGGGGTCACTCCCCAGGCCGGAGGCTGCCCAGGCCGATGTTCCCAGCCTAGGCCGGGATTCCTTATGCCGGCTAGGCTGGCTTCTGCGCACTATTCCGGCCGGGCGGGGCCGGGACAACCTCTCCCAGACCGACTTAACCCCTTCTAGGCCTGGATTTATTCCCTCCGGGGCATATTTTTCATCCGGCATCGACTCCAGCGTCTTGTGCCAGTCTTGGGACGCCCTTTGGCTCAGACTGGCACATCCTCCATGGTTATATGCTGGTCTTAGGACGCCCCATGGCTCAGACCAGCATACTCCACATCTCCTAGTCAGCCTTATCCTTAGGAGGAGGATAAGACTGATGACATGAAGATCCAGAAGTCACACGCTAGAAGACGAAGCCAAGGACGCCAAGGACAGACAGCGATGGGACAAGCCCATGACCATGATGCAGTGCACAGTACCGAGGACGGTACCATGCTGATGCAGGCTATAGTGCTGACAAGACCCCAGTAGTCAACTCAGCTACAGTATACAGGGTACATGCATAGTGTATGGTGGGGCATCCCTTGTCCCCTGGGCACCCTATATAAGGGGCACCAGGGGGATCGATCACCCCAGCCTCCAGAGGAGGCTCATTCCTCTCTCGCTTCATGGAAGCTCTCCTTCCTCAGTAGCACTAGCTCTTTAGCTCCTGCCCAGTGCAGCCTTAGATAGGCAAGATATGCAGCTCAAGGAGCACCATTGTAGCTCTCATGTGTAGCTCATATAGATCAGACATGCAGGAGTAGGGGTGTTATCTCCTCATGAGGGCCCCAAACCTGGGTAGCTCGGTGTGTTTGCAGTGTGTTCTGTGCGCAGTCTTCACCGCGCCTTCCCTCCTCCGGATCCGCCAGTGTACATTTGGCCCCAACTTAAGCCACCCTGTGGCATATGCTCGTTCACCATGACAACACAGAGAAGCAAGATTTTGATGCTGCTGTGGAGATATTGGCACCTACGAAACGATAATATCCATGGAAATGGAAAAGAAACAATCCATAGATCGGCCGCCTTCTTGCTTGGTTATTATAATTTTTTACAGGATCCTGGCGAGTGCAATTTGGTCAACACTGGCTTGGTTTCTTACCCCATCCAGAAAGATTTACTGACTAACAGATTATCTCTTGATACTACCAGGGAAAAGGAAGCGCCATGGTCACCGCCAAAAGCTGATGAAATCAAGATGAACATGGACGCTGCTTTCTGTGCAGACACGGGTGAAGCAGCTGCTGGTGTGGTATTCAGAAACCATGCCTGGGAACCCATCGCAGCGGCTAGTTCAGTCCTGGAGTGGTGCACCGATGTTGAAGAAGCGGAGGCCACGACCATTTGGACAGGAATGAAACTCGCTGTCCAATTAAACCTGAAGCCTGCGATAGTTGAGTCTGATAACGCAAGTGTTGTGAAGGCTCTGAACGGTATAGCACCACCTTTGGGAACTAACTGGCACGTTTACAGGGACATCCTTCAGCTGAGAAGAGAATTTCCAGAGTGTGTTTTCTCCAAAGTTAACAGATTAGGCAATGGTGTGGCCCATGAACTGGCAAGTTTAGCTAAGGTTAGCCGCAATAGTTTGGTGTGGCTGCCTCCTTTTCCAAATTTCATCAATTTCATTTGTAATAGTGACTATGTAAGTGACTCTGTTACGATTGATTGAATGTTATTGCCCTAAAAAAAGAGTATGAGCTCTACTCGTGCATCCAACTCCCAAAAACCAAAGTTTGCCAATGGGTCCACCATATCTACCTATTAGCATTTTGCTATTCCAAGTATATTCATCATGCTTTTATCTATCTTCCAAATTAAATTTTTTGTTATGAGAAAAATAGTTAGTAAAGCTCTCACGAACTTGATGGCACATTTACTTTCTTGCACTTAATAAACTTGACCATTGTGATTCTCTTATGAAGTTTATATGCTTGCAAATTGTAAGTTGAAAGTTAGCACATCCATGCTTTCATGGGGCACATTTTCAACATTGCACTTATTCCTATTTAGTTGATATCATAATCTTTTGTTTATGGATACCTAGCATCGTGAAATAACTTGGAAACTTGTGAGCTCATGGAATTTGTATATGTGTTAGAGAAACGATTGGGCCGCTAATCTAAACCATACATCATTCATGGTGGAAATTTATAGCATAACCATAGTGGACATTCGATGACGCATCTCAAAATAAAAAGCTATACCCAATGGTAAATAAAAGAGATATTGAGGTGTTCATTGTCTGTTTGTCCTGTCATTTTGATATGGGAAAGCTTCCATATCATAGGGCAGGAGGTACCCCGTTGGCGTTCTCGATGATACATGTATGCTTACAATGACAAGAACTAGCTTGGGACCTAAGTCGAATAGCATGCGGTTTAGGTACTCGTATTCACGGGACATGAGATTTTCAACTTATGGTTTGTCAAGCATATAACTCGTACTTGTTCTCACATTAACCTTAACCACTCAAGATGCCAATGATAGGGGCAATGAGAGCTCAAAGCTAATAAGTACCATAATTTTTTGAAGCTTTATAAAACTTGAAATCCCTGCTTCCCTCTGCAAAAGGGCTTATCTTTTACTTTTATGTTGAGTCTTCATCTTCTATCTTTATGCATTGATTAAGAGAGCATAGTTGTCATTCTGAGTATAATGTACATAGTCCCAAAATTTATTATTGATTGATTCATGATTATGGTATTGCTTGTTCTCAAATTATTTGTATCTAGTCACCCTTTTGAACTTTGAAGGTGTCCTATGCATTTATGTTTTGCTACTCCATGAGGGACAAGTTGAATATCACTTAGCTATGTTTTGTAACATCCCAAGATTTTATCAAATTTTGGGGGAATTTTTTTGCTTTTGTTTTGCTTGAGATGATTGGAAATTTCACAGGGATTTAAAACTTTTTGAGTCTATTTGAAAGCTTTATTAGAAAAATATTTTAAACTTTCTATTAAATTTCTTGAAGAACTTCTTTGAGAAAGATCAATTATCAAAATACTATTTTTCCATCCTTTATTCAAACCTATGCAAGCCTGCTTGCAAAGGAGTGAATCACAAAGGTGTCTTATTTAGTAAAGATTGTATTTTAAGAACTAAGTTTGAAAGATAATTTCAAACATTATTTTATAAAGAATTATTTCTTATTTCAAAGGATTTATTTCAAACCCTATCTCCATAATTGCATTTATGCAAACAAACCTCCTTGCATTGTTCATAAACTTTTATTGAAATTTCTCTTTTATTTTGAAAACCTATTTTGCTACTGGTTTAGCACACTATGCTGAATATCAGAATAACCTAGGATTTTTGTTTGAAGTGTTTTGAATCAATATTGCAAAGGATTTGATTTAAATCAGAAATCAGAAAAAGGAAAAGGAGAAAAGAAGAAATAAAAATAGAAATGGACCCGGGGAACCCTTCGGCCCAGTAAGAGGAAGCAGCCCGCAGCCCAGGAAGGAAACCGAATCGGTACCCAGCCTATCCCCACCTCCGACGCTGACGTGTGGGCCCCGCATGTCAGCACCATCTTCTCCCCTGATTCCTCTCCCTCCCTCTCTGTCAATGGAAACGGCCGCCGGAGTTACTCCCCTTTGATTTCGCGAAAGTAAATGACCTTCAATACCTCGCCTATAAAGCCCCGTGTCCTCCTCTCCTTTCTCTCCCCTCCTCTCCTCGAATCGGGCCGCCAGGCTGCCGAATTCCATCGCCGATATCCGCCAGTACTGGAGCTCGGAGCTCCCAAATCCGGTGAAGTCAGGCCGCAATCGCCGCTCCCTCTCTGCTCCTCGTCTTCCTTTCTACCCTGCGCACCTCACTAACACAGTTTAGTGATTTTTCGTGCATCAGATCGACAAGACGATCTTCAAGCCTAAGCCACCGCCCGCCGCCCGAAGCTCCGGCGAGAAATCGCCGAGCCGTTCCACCTCCTCAAGCTCGTCGGCCTCGCCACCCTAGCCGCCTCGCCGCCCTGCACACCCCGGAAGCACCGCCACGTCCTCCCTCGCCTCGAAGCCGTCGTACAGCACCGCATCCAGAGCACCCTGCAGAACATCGTCGCTCCAGGCGGACCTCTTCGCCGTTCCAGGAAGAGCGCGAGCACGCCGACCTCACATTCCACATCTCCGCATCACGGCGCATCTTGTCAACCTCTTCATCGCTCCCAGGAACGTCTGCAACGTCGCCGTCGTCCATTCCAGTACCGCACCTCGCCGGCGACGACGAAACCCTAGCTCCACGGTGAGCCTCTTCTTCTCTTAAAACCCCAGCCGTCGGATCTGAAACGGACGCATAAGATTAGATCACTTAAAAACGAACGGGTATCAGATCTGGGCCACACAGATTCCTTTAAATCCAACGGCCAGCGTTGCCAATCCGACCGAAGCGGTACCGACCAATCAGATCACGCCGCGTGTCGGCTTCTGGTTTAAACAGAAATTCGAATTGGAAATTCAAACCAGATTTGATCCCGATCTTGCAAAATTCATATCTTTTGATCTGTAGGTCCAAAAATTACAAATGATATACCGTTGGAATCCTTGAAACCCGTAGATTTCAGTAGTTCAATAAAACCCCATATTTCATGGGTTCAATTTGAAACTATTTTCAAATTGGAATCAAACCTTCTGTTAGCTAGTTAAATTCATATCTTTAGTTCTGTCTATCCAAAAATTACAAATTTGTAGTCTCTGGAATCCTCCCAACTTGTAGAACATCATAGGATAAAAAAATCCAAATTTGATACGTGCACACACATTGTGCATTCAAATTTGTCCAAATCACTATTTTGGTGATAATCCAAAATTCTATAACTTATTTTAGAGTGAATCCGATTGCAGTGACTTTGTATTACTGCAAGCTATCCAGTAGCATCACTCCCATAATTTCTTGAACCATGTCACAATTATTCAAATTCTAATATGAGAATTTGAGTATTCCTATATAGATTAATTCTATTTCTATTTCAATCAATGATTCCTTCTACTTTAGAAAACCCTACGTTCATACCTAGCTATCAAATATCATCTTGAGATCACTTTGGTCCAATGTCATATCCATCTAAGTACATCATAACTAGTTCACACATATTCAAATTTCAATTATGTTGTTTGAGTAAGGTGTGATACATCTCAATCATAGACTCTACTCTTGCTATCCTTATGGTATTGATCAAATTCACATTTTAGCACCTATCCAATACCCCACATACCCAATAGAAACCTTAAACCGTAATCTCAAATGTTTTCTACCCATACTCAATCCTCTATCCATTTGATCTGGATCTCCTGTGTAGAACTATTCAATTAACAAATGAGTTAATTGAGTAAATCAACATATCCCAAACCCTTACCCAAGCCTATGTGTAACTTGTACCATTATGAATAAGTGTTGTCACACTTTATTTAGTAGTGTTTTGTTGCACTATCTTATATCTAGGTGAACCCATCCACTTGAATCATCTCTCAACTCTACTTTGCTTATGCCAAGCCCAAGAATTATATCACTACCTTGTAATCTTGAAGAACCAATCCTTCCCAATCCCTTGACCTACCCAAATCCAATGCCTACCTAGTTTTATTCACAAGTGTTAAACTATTCAACTTACAAATGTGCTATTTGAGTAGTTCAAGCATTCTTAAAGTTGCCTAGACCAATTCCCTCTCAAATCTTACTGATCCTTCCCAACTAAGCTCTCAAATTCATGCCTCACATTTCATGATCTTTTACCATATCCTTCTCATCACAACATCTCAATAAAGCTAAATGGTTAAACAAATACCTTTCGATTGCTTAAATTGTTTGTTTGTGCCTGTTTGGAGTGTTTATGTTATGTTCCTTCTGTACTATAGCTTGTGCGGAGGACTACGTGCTTAGTTGAGGGAAGAGAAATATCGTGTTCTTCAAAAGGAAAGTGACACACATATCCCCTACCTATTTTACTACTGCATTAGTATGTTTCAGTAGTATGCATGATAGGTGAATTGATCAACTGTTTTATCAAATGCTTAGATCCTAGTAGTGTGTAGCTATCCTCAAACCCCACCTGTTAGGATGCTAAATACTTTGAAAAATATTGATGCCATGCTTTGATCACTTGATAAAGGTGTTTTGTGAACAAAAATTAAGAACTTCAACTAAAATGAAACACCTGGGTGGATTGGTTTGATAAGAGGCGGCGAAGTAGGTGGGTTCTGGGACGCATGCCTCATCGAGAGGATGTGGGTTCGGAATGCCGCTCGAGATGGCCACCCAGGAACAAAGAGGTTACCATGTCTTCCATGCTTAGAGTGCTTCCAGTGCAGCCTTATGACATTATGGGCTCTGTCTTGACTGATTAGATGTGGGAGTGCAACTTGTGTGCAAGAAGTGGCTGGTAGTTGAATTGTAGGTTGAGAACGGAGCTTGCTAAGTTAGTTGCCCTCTCCTTCTAAAAGGTCTCGTTTCATTTTATGTATGGGCATAAAATGAATCGTAAGGTGAAAATGCACAACCCTTGCAAGGTGTCTAAACTAATCGATTAGCCGTGTCCTCGGTTATGGACAATTGAGTCTCTAGACATGGAATGTACGGAAGAATCTCATCACCGTTTCTGAATGACTAAAATCTGTCTAGAAACCCCTAGGTAGGAACTAAGGACCATGCACTCTGAGGGGTGGTGGTGCCTGAGGTTCCGACTTTGTTGAATTTCGCCCAGTGCTACATACCTAGCTAGTATGTGGTAGTTGGGGGTTATTTCGACCCTTGAAAATATAAAACTTTGAAAGAAGGTTATATGAAAGATTTATAGGATAAAACTGGCTTTATGCAAATCAGCCTATGAGATCCACTAGCCAAATATTCATGTAGATAGGCTCCTCACAACATCCACCAAATATGTGTCATTTGCCAGTACATCATTGTACTGACCCCTCTGGGGCTGCATATTCAAACGTGCAGGTTTTATTTCAAGTAAGGAACCAGGATTAGGATCTCGAGCTTACATTCCAACATGGCTGCCTGTGGCACGTGATGAAGATGGAGGCTCCTTGCCACCTTGTTTTTCCCACTGTGTATCTGTAAGATTTGAATACTTTGTATCTGGATCCGCGTTGTAATCTTGATACTATGCAATGAATATTTCATTTTGTTCTGTGGTGCTATCATTGATCCAGGGAATAGCACTTAACACAGATGTTCCACCTTGATCCAAAGGTTGGGGCGTTACAGAATGGTATCAGAGCATAGTGTTGCCTGTAGGATCGAGACCCTAGGTTTGGACTAGACTAGGAAACCCAAAAATGATAGCAAATGGATATCATTGCGCTTAGGATGTGTTTTGAAAATTTTATTACTTTACAAGTACTGTTTGTTTTATTTTCCTCGTAAGACTTATCACTTTCATTTACTTACACTGTTCTTCCTTCAAAATTTTAGATGACGTTCACCAAGCTGAAGGTTCCCTTTGACGATGACGACGAGCTGTTTAGTGATCAGCTTTATCGCCTTTCTCAGATGCTGAACCTGTCACCTCCCACTTTTCGTGGTAGAGTGATACCCTGTGTGGTTCCCGAGATCGTCCGCTGTGAGATTGAGACCAGGATTGAGGGTCGCACCATTGGTACTCCCACGGAGATAGTGGTGTACTCGAGGATGTACCCAGGTTGGGAGACTGGTGTCATGATGGCCATGGAGGAGGCACTAGCTCGCATATGTGGTATGTACGTCCAGGAGATATCAGAGTTGGACAATTCCATCTACCAGTTTGGGAGACGCAACCACGAGGGGTGGGCCTTGAGGACTCCAGGGCGTCGTGAGGATTTACCATGGACTGAGGTACAGTTAGAGGACATGGGGTCCTATGCGTTCAACCTGGAGGACATGCTGCGCAGTGAGATGGATGCCACGGATGATGCCAAGTATCAACTCCTGCAGAAAGATGAGAATATAGAGCAACTAGAGAACACGATAGAGAAGCTGAAGGAGAAGAACAAATCACTTGAGGCCGCCAATGATAAGCTGACAGGCAAGGTCGAGGATCAGGAGGCCCAGATTGTAGGCTTTCGAGGACAGTGCATTTATCTTCACCAGGACCTGATGAAGTATAAACCTTGGCCGCCCAAGAAAGGAGCAACTCCTACTGTGGAGAATGAGGAGTCGACCTCGGGGCAGGTTGGAATAGAACCTAAGAAGCTAGAGTCTTGCCAACCCACGGTTGAGGGAAATTCTGTGGAGAAGGTTCAAGCGGAGCCACCTAGTCCTGTGGTGAAGCGACGCAAGACAGGGAACACTAGAGCATATCTTGCGCAGTTCAAGTAGTGAGACCACCATCTTATGTAATAAATCGACGATCTTGTAATAGTTAGTCGTGCCACCTAGTGGTATGACCCTGTTAGACCTCGCTTTCCTAAAACTTGTAGTTTGACTTGTTTGTGCTTGAGGATCTATGTTGGATGTGATAATCCATAATTTTAAATATTGGTTGCAATGTCTGTTAAAATTTTGTAGTAAGATGTTTTCTCTTGTCCTGCTGTGTTTGGGTAGGAATCTTCTTTAGATCTCTTCTGTCTAATCCTCATGTATGCTAATCTCTAAGCCTATCCTAAAAACCCAAACAGATGCAACCTCAACACACGAACAACCGCAACAACCCTCAGTTGGAGATGGCAATGCAGCAGTTAGTTGAAGCACATACAGGAATTACGCGGATGATGACTCAGAATTTGGCTAATCATGATAGAAAGGAATTACCTTTAGGAGTGCAGCAAGTACTGGACGATCATTCACGAATAGTACAAATGATGTCCCAGATTGTGTCTAGTACCAATAACAGCCTGCCACAAGATGAGCATGGGGAGAAGGCAACAAAATTTGATACTGAGATGATATGTCAAGCCTGTAAGAGATGCGGAGAAGTAGGGCACTGATACGTCTCAAACGTATCTATAATTTTTGATGCTCCATGCTTGTTTTTACACCATTTGCATATTGTTTCGTTACACTTAGTGGCATTTTTATACATTTTCCGGAACTAACCTATTAACGAAGTGCCACAGTGCCAGTTTCCTGTTTTCTGCTGTTTTTGTGTTTCAGAAGTGATACACAGGAAATATTCTCGGAATTGGACGAAACAAGTTCCTGAAGTCATATTTTACGGGGAAGCTCCCAAACATCCGAAGACTTGACGGAGGGGGGCCACGTGGCCCCCACACACAGGGGCGGCGTGGCCACCCCCCTGGCCGCGCCGGGCCCACGTGAGGGGCCGTGGTCTCCCCTCTGACATCGCCCTTTCGCCTATATATACCCCCTGATGAGAAATACCTAAGGCCCCGATCAGTTTTCCAGAATACATCGCGATCCGCCGCCGCCGTCGACCCGAAGATCGGGAGGGTCCAGAAGCTCTTCCCGGCACCCTGCCGGAGAGGGGAATCGCCACCGGAGGTCTTCTTCATCGCCATGCTTGCCTCCGGAGCGATGAGTGAGTAGTCTACCTTGGACTATGGGTCCATAGCAGTAGCTAGCTGGTTGTCTTCTCCACCATGTGCTTCATGTTTAGATCTCATGAGCTGCCCTACATGATTGAGATCACCGTTATGTAATACTATGATGTTGGTTTGTTGGGATCCGATGAATATTGGTGTTTATGATTAAGTTGCTGTACTAAATTATATCTTTTGTTATCTCTATGTTGTTTATGATCTTGCATGCTCTCCGTTGTTAGTAGCTATCTTGGCCGAGTAGTTGCTAGTGACTCCAAGAGGGGGTATTTATGCTCGATAGTGGGTTCATGCCTCTATTTCACCTGGGGGAGTGACAGAAACCTCTAAGGTGGTAGATGTGCTGTTGCTACTAGGGAGAAAACAACATTCATATGCTCAAGGGCATATGCTTTGTTTACATTACACACTTTGCTTAATGCAATTATCTGTTGTTCGCAACTTAATACTTCTAGGGTGTTCGGATGATATCCCCGGGGGTGGATTATTAGTCATAGATGCAGTTGGATGGCGGTCTATGTATTTTGTTGTAATGCCCAGAGTAAATCTCATAGTGATCTTCTTGACATATCATGTTATCTTTATTCTATCAATTGCCCAACTGTAATTTGTTTACCCAGCATGTTATTTTCTATGGAGAGACACCACTAGTGAACTGTGGACCCCGGTCCTATTTTAATCATATTGCAATCACCTGTTTACTTTTCCCGCACTGTTTACTTTACTCGCATATTACTACTATTTTCCACTCGATACACTCATAACCTTTGTTTCAAGCAAACCAGTGAGATTGACAACCTCATCGCAAGTTGGGGACAAAGTATTTGTTTGTGTGTGTGCAGGTTCCACAAACACCTTCAGTCGTCATCGTCTCTCTTCTCCTGATCGATAAACCTTGGTTTCTTAACTGAGGGAAAACTAGCCGCTACACTCATCATACCTTCCTCTTGGGGTTCCCAACGGGCTGGTCATCACCACGCACAAGGACTTACTGCTCCCACGTCAACTAAACGCCACAGTCTTTTCTGGCGCCATCACACGAGTAGCAGCTTCTTTTCTGGCGCCGTTGCCGGGGAAGAGAGAAGACTTCTGCGAGGGGATTTCTTCGCACACACATTCTTTACTTTGTTATTTGTTTTGCTTTACTTTACTTTATTTTACCTGCACTACTTTATATCAAAAACCCCAAAAAATTAGAATCCTTGGTAGCTGTTTTTACTTGTTTACTTTTGTTTTGCTGAAATGGGTACTCCTGAAAACACCAAGTTGTGTGACTTTGCTAGCATGAACAATAGTGATTTTATCTGCACTCCTATTGCACCAACTGTTCCCGCTACCACCTTTTATGAGATCAAGCCTGCTTTATTGAACCTTGTTATGAAAGAGCAATTTTCTGGTGCTAGTACTGAAGATGCTGCAGCTCATCTCAACAATTTTGTTGAGCTATGTGAGATGCAGAAATATAAGGATGTTGATAGTGATATTATTAAGCTCAAGTTGTTTCCTTTTTCTTTGAGAGGAAAGGCTAAAGATTGGTTGCTGTCTTTGACTAAGAATAGTATTGATTCATGGGCTAAGTGTAAGGATGCTTTTATTGGTAGATACTATCCTCCTGCTAAGATTATAGCTTTGCGCAGCAATATTATGAAGTTTACTCAGTTTGATAATGAACATGTTGCTCAAGCTTGGGAAAGAATGAAATCTATGGTAAAGAATTGCCCCACTCATGGACTGACTACTTGGATGATTATCCAAACTTTTTATGCAGGACTGAATTTTTCTTCAAGGAACCTACTTGATTCAGCTGCTAGAGGCACTTTTATGTCCCTTACCTTGGGCGCCGCATCAAAACTACTCGACAACATGATGGTAAATTATTCCGAATGGCACACCGAGAGAGCTCCACAAGGTAAGAAGGTAAATTCTGTTGAGGAAACCTCTTCCTTGAATGATAAGATTGATACCATTATGGCTATGCTTGCTAATGATAGGACTCATGTTGATCCTAATAATGTTCCTTTGGCCTCTCTGGTTGCTCAAGAAGAGCAAGTTGATGTGAATTTCATTATAAATAACAATTTTAATAACAATGCTTATAGGAACAATTTTGCTAGTAACAATTATAGGCCGTATCCTTCTACCAATGGTAATGGTTATGGTAACTCTTATGGTAACTCCTACAACAACACTAGGGCCGCGCCCTCCGAGCTTGAGGTAATGCTCAAGGACTTCATCGGTAAGCAAACTGCTTTTAACAAGACTGTTGAGGAAAAGTTAGGCAAAATTGATATTCTTGCTTCTAAAGTTGATAGCCTTGCTCATGATGTTGAACTTCTGAAGTTAAAAGTGTTTCCTAATGATGTGAATGTGAGCAATATTGTTGCTGCCGCTAATGCTACCCAAGTTCGAATTGATAAAAATATTAGATTGTTAGCGGAATTGCATGCCAGGTGGGAAAGAGAAGATGAGATAGCTAGAGAGATGAAGGTATGTACTATTACTACCTCTAATGATGTTGCTCCTACTGATAGCAACCCTCTTACTTTGATTGGTGTAGAGAAAACTCCCACTCCTTGTGTTAAAAAGCTTAAAACTGCCAAAACTTTTTCTCAAAAGAGTGCTGAAATTTTTCGGAGTGTGGGAGATGATAGCTCTATTTCCTTTAATGATTTTGATGTTGATGGCTGCAATGTATCTGAAGTTATTTTGTTCTTGCAAAAGCTTGCTTTGACTCCCAATGCTAGTTCTTTAAATATTGCTTTTACTAAGCATATTACCAATGCTCTCATAAAGATTAGGGATGAAAAGTTGAAGCAAAAAGCCTCTGTTCCCAAGAAGTTAGAAGATGGTTGGGAACCCATCATTGATATGCATGGTAATGGTTATGATTGCCATGCTTTATGTGATCTAGGTGCTAGTATTTCTATCATGCCTAGAAAGATTTATGACATGCTTGATTTACCACCGCTTGAAAAGTGTTATTTTGATGTTACTATTGCTGATGTTGCTAAGAAGAAACCTTTGGGAAGGATTAATGATGTTCTTATTGTGGTTAACAATAACCTTGTTCTCGTTGATTTTCTTGTTATGGACGTTGAATGCCATGCTTCATGTCCTATTATTTTGGGAAGACCCTTTCTTCGAACTGTAGGTGCTATCATTGATATGAGGGAAGGCACTATCAAATATCAATTTCCACTAAAGAAAGGTATGGAACACTTCCCTAGGAAAAGAAAGAAATTACTTTTTGACTCTATTCTTAGAGCAAATTATGAGCTAGATGCTTCATTACTTGATATTACTTGATTCGCAATTTTCTGCGCCTAGCTCAAAGGCGTTAAAGAAAAGCACTCTTGGGAGATAACCCATTGTTTACTTTTCAGTACTTTTTCTTTTATTTGAGTCTTGGAAGTCATTACTACTGTAATGACCGCTCCTTATCTTGTTTATTTCGTTTTTGTGCCAAGAGAAGCCTCTAATTTGAGTGAGGTAAAGATTTGGGGTTATTGCTGTCCTGAAACTGTTTTCGGTGCTGCACCATAAAAATTCGTGAAAATTCTCTGTTTATCTTTTGGACCTGCGATTTCTTGTGCATATGCCCCAGGTTATATCCAAACTTTTCTTAGTTGAACACTTTTTGATTTGAGCAACGGAAAATCCCTCAAAAATTCGTCCATTATCAGCTGTCCAGTTTTGACAGATTTCTGCCAATATTTGTTTTTGCCACTTTATCGCTTTCTTTTGAGTTCTTTTTTATCATGGAACTCTTTTGGAAGTTGCTACAGTAGTATATACTTTATATGTGGTGGTTTTGGGTTGAAACCTGAAGCTAAAAGAGGTTGAATATATTTTATGCTTACACTAATGTTGCTAATAGAATTGTGTTTAGTTTTGTATGAACGAAGTTTTCAAGTGTAGGGATTGGAGAATGATGAGATGAGTTGAAGAATGGACAAAAGCTCAAGCTTGGGGATGCCCATGCATCACCCCAAGAAATATCCAAGAAGTACAAGCGTCAAAGCTTGGGGATGCCCCCGAGGCACCCCTTCTTCATCGGCAAAAATCAGGTCACCTTTCAAAACACTATATTTTTATTGCTTCATGCACTATGTGTTTTTCTTGGAGCGTCAGTTGTTTTAGTTTTCTTAGGTTGTTTAGTTTGTTTGTTTGCTGCAATAAATGGTTGGACCCCAACAAATTTCCTTTGGAGGAGATGTACTCGTTTTCATTTGCAAAGAACGCTCTAGTTTTCACTCTTATTAAAAATCGAGCGTTCTACTTTTTCTGCTACTGCTTTTGGTTTTCGTTTTTGCCTTGATATGCGTTCAGATCTTATCATATCTTTTCAGCAAGGTGTATTTTTGCCTCTGATCTTCATTGGTTTTCATCAAAAGAGGTGTTTATAAAATTTTTAAATGGTGTTGGAAAAGAGAAAAAGCTTTGTGCAAAATAGTGGTACAAGAAGGAGCTTGTGTAGACTGTGGCTTAGGCTTTTTCATGTCATGCTTGATGTCTTTTTGATAGTATGCTTAGTGGTTTTGCTGTAGCATGACTTGTCTCAAATAACTGAGATTGCTTAATGAGCCTTTGAAAAAATCATGCGTTGTTTTTATTGTATGGAAGCATTATTTTGGTTTTCTCCTTGATGCTTTATTTGGGTTGACTTGGCGCATGCTCACACATGTTAGACCCTTACAAAGTCGCCATTAGCCTTCATGATCATTTAGTTTTTGACTTTTGATGCCATCGTATGCTTCTTTTAATATCGCTTTGTCGCTTTGCATGATTATGGCCATTATTGCTCTCTTAGTTGGTCGCTCCCAGTCTTTTGCTAGCCCTCGCCTTGTACTGAGTATGAGCTCTACTCGTGCATCCAACTCCTAAAAGCCAAGTTTGCCATTGTGTCCACTATAAATTCCTATGCATGGTATTTGTAAGCCATTCCAAAGTAAAATTTTCGTGTGCTACCTTTCAAAAACCTTCAAAATACTTCTCGTTTTGTGACACTGTTTTCAGCTCATGGGGACGTAGTGGTCGGATTTGCTATCTTCCATATTGCTTATTCCAAAAAGAAAAAAAAAAGGAAAAAAGAAATAAAAAAGGCACTCCTCCAATGAATGTGAATGTTGGTGGGCACCCGATGGAATCGGTTAGCCATGGTATGTGAAAGGAAAAGGTGGGGAGGAGTGCCAAGTTTTATAAAAAGAGCACAAGAGTGCCAATCTCTCTCTCAAAAACTTGCTTTATTTTTGTATGGAAGATAGTAAGAACCCCATTGCCAGTCGTTGACAAAGACAACCACCTCTCAAAATCAAGTTTTATCTCTCTGTTTTACAAATGAAAAGCTCTAGCACATGTTTAAATCACTGCTTCCCTCTGCGAAGGGCCTTTCTTTTACTTTTATGTTGAGTCACCACCTTCTTTCTTTATGCACCATTAAGAGAGCATAGTTGTCATTCTTAGTGTGATATGCATTGTCCCAAGGTTCATTGATTGACTCATATTGTTGGTTTCACTTGTTCTTAAATTATTTGTATCTAGTCGCCCTCTTAAACTTTGAGGTGTCCTATGCATTTATGTTTTGCTCTCTTTGAAGGACAAGCTGAAAACCATTTGTATGTTTTTCCTTATGATTTGAACACACGTTTGACTTTCATTGTTTCATTATCATGATCTTTTGTTTGTGTTCATTTGCATGTTTACAACATGGTTGCTAAGTTCTTATTGTCATGATTATATCTTTCATGCCCATGTTTTAAGTTCTATTGATCCCAGCTCACCAATGCTTGCATATATGATCAAGATTGTGTAGGTGCATGTCACCTCAAAAATTATTCTTTGTTATCACTTACCTACTCGAGGACGAGCAAGAGTTAAGCTTGGGGATGCTTGATACGTCTCAAACGTATCTATAATTTTTGATGCTCCATGCTTGTTTTTACACCATTTGCATATTGTTTCGTTACACTTAGTGGCATTTTTATACATTTTCCGGAACTAACCTATTAACGAAGTGCCACAGTGCCAGTTTCCTGTTTTCTGCTGTTTTTGTGTTTCAGAAGTGATACACAGGAAATATTCTCGGAATTGGACGAAACAAGTTCCTGAAGTCATATTTTACGGGGAAGCTCCCAAACATCCGAAGACCTGACGGAGGGGGGCCACGTGGCCCCCACACACAGGGGCGGCGTGGCCACCCCCCTGGCCGCGCCGGGCCCACGTGAGGGGCCGTGGTCTCCCCTCTGACATCGCCCTTTCGCCTATATATACCCCCTGATGAGAAATACCTAAGGCCCCGATCAGTTTTCCAGAATACATCGCGATCCGCCGCCGCCGTCGACCCGAAGATCGGGAGGGTCCAGAAGCTCTTCCCGGCACCCTGCCGGAGAGGGGAATCGCCACCGGAGGTCTTCTTCATCGCCATGCTTGCCTCCGGAGCGATGAGTGAGTAGTCTACCTTGGACTATGGGTCCTTAGCAGTAGCTAGCTGGTTGTCTTCTCCACCATGTGCTTCATGTTTAGATCTCATGAGCTGCCCTACATGATTGAGATCACCGTTATGTAATACTATGATGTTGGTTTGTTGGGATCCGATGAATATTGGTGTTTATGATTAAGTTGCTGTACTGAATTATATCTTTTGTTATCTCTATGTTGTTTATGATCTTGCATGCTCTCCGTTGTTAGTAGCTATCTTGGCCGAGTAGTTGCTAGTGACTCCAAGAGGGGGTATTTATGCTCGATAGTGGGTTCATGCCTCTATTTCACCTGGGGGAGTGACAGAAACCTCTAAGGTGGTAGATGTGCTGTTGCTACTAGGGAGAAAACACCATTCATATGCTCAAGGGCATATGCTTTGTTTACATTACACACTTTGCTTAATGCAATTATCTGTTGTTCGCAACTTAATACTTCTAGGGTGTTCGGATGATATCCCCGGGGGTGGATTATTAGTCATAGATGCAGTTGGATGGCGGTCTATGTATTTTGTTGTAATGCCCAGAGTAAATCTCATAGTGATCTTCTTGACATATCACATTATCTTTATTCTATCAATTGCCCAACTGTAATTTGTTTACCCAGCATGTTATTTTCTATGGAGAGACACCACTAGTGAACTGTGGACCCCGGTCCTATTTTAATCATATTGCAATCACCTGTTTACTTTTCCCGCACTGTTTACTTTACTCGCATATTACTACTATTTTCCACTCGATACACTCATAACCTTTGTTTCAAGCAAACCGGTGAGATTGACAACCTCATCGCAAGTTGGGGACAAAGTATTTGTTTGTGTGTGTGCAGGTTCCACAAACACCTTCAGTCGTCATCGTCTCTCTTCTCCTGATCGATAAACCTTGGTTTCTTAACTGAGGGAAAACTAGCCGCTACACTCATCATACCTTCCTCTTGGGGTTCCCAACGGGCTGGTCATCACCACGCACAAGGACTTACTGCTCCCACGTCAACTAAACGCCACAGTCTTTTCTGGCGCCATCACACGAGTAGCAGGCACGTCTCTAAGGACTGTCATGAAGAGTGTCCCTACTGTGTCCTGAGTCACCCAGTTGGAGAATGTCCCATGACCCAAGTTACTTGTTTCCTATGTGAAGGAACCAATCATATTCCGGCTGAATGTAAGTTTTATTACACGGTGCAACGAATGAATCAACAAGCCAAGGATAGAATGATCCAACTGCTAGGAAAGACCCCCGGAGATGGAAGACTCAAAAGAAAGATGGAAGATAAAGTCATGGGGACAACACACAACCTTACCACTAAGTGTTGCTACTCATGTGAAGAAGAAGGACACTTGTCTAGAGATTGCTCGAAGAAACGAGAAAGTTTTCCCACAACTGTAGTGGAATATGAAGAAAATGAAGTAAGAGATCTCCTAGCCCTAGAAAGACCTAAAAGGAAGAAGGACAACAGCCAGGTGATGTGCTTCAAATGCAAGGAGCTAGGACATTATGTGAGCAAATGTCCAGGATGGTACAATAAAGTAAACATGCAAGATAGCGTGAAGAGAGACATCCGGTTGATCACCTGTTACAAGTGCAAGCAAAAGGGACACTACTCGGATAAATGTTCAAAGAATGGAACTCCAAGACTTCAGTAAATTGGGACGACTGAAGAATGCCGCAGATACAAGGTGAAGACACAACAAAGTATGATCAACCTAGGAGTATTTATATTCGGTTATTACCTATAATAAATGAAGAATGGACTTGTAAGCCCAATGAGTAACTCATTGTATGGATGTAATTTTCTCCCAAATTCAGCAAGCTGAAAGTTTTACAACGCAAGAGTTATCGCCTTACGACCAAATTTGCCCAAAGCCCTAGTTAGGAAATGATAGATTTTGTTTTCAAAATTCGAAATCGAATCTGGGAACTTGGTCCCAAATTCGACAAAACTTTTGTTTAAAAGCTAGTGAGGTTGACCAAGAGTTAGAACCCAAGGTTTGCAAACCATGTATGAAGTAATGATTTGGGTGCAAGATGGATTGATCACCATACCTACTACTCTTATTATTCGCTCTCATAAAGTTGGTTTTACACACCTAGAGAGTCATACCTACATGAGAGACGACGTCTTTAAACCATAACCTTAGGAGGATAATATATTACACCCCTTATAGCGAGCCAGTGTGGCCAAAACGTAGGAATACGGTGAGGATGTTTTGGTTTTTGAACAAGCTACGCGAATCATAAACGTTTTGCTCAGTGGGATTGAAGGCGAAGACTATTCAGTTTCGGCGGCTGCCCATTCAATTCACCTCCCCGACTCTTCGTTTCGACTCCCCACGCGGCCTATTCGACTACCTCCCTGAGCTTATAAGAGAGAGTTCGCTCCTCTCCAGAGAGTCACAACAGAGACTGCCACTACCAACTATGAGATTTCCTCCTAGTTCTAGAGCCCTACGCCACCGAAGTCTACCCCATCCCGACCTGCGATGTTATGAGACTACTCTCCAAATCCATGGAACTATTTTTCTGCCCATGAGAGCTTCGTTAGATCCCTATTCCCTGAGAAGGAGTTCATCTTCGAGATATGATCAAGTCGTTCAGCGCCTTTCAGCAACTATGAAGACGGTTGCTAAAGGAATTCTTAAGGACCATCTGGTACCTGTGGCAAGTAGCACGACTTGCTCCGGCAACTTGAATGGGTTCAACAATGCTGGTTATAAGGCGACCTTCCGTCCCTTAAAGGTGCAAGTACCTCTTACAGAGTCTACCTTGTATACCCCTATGAAATGCATGAGAAGCCCACAGAGAGATGCCATCCTAACTCATTGGGATGTGTGGTCTCATCATGTCTGTGGGGCAAGCATGCGGTACTTGGCACTGGGTCATCTTCTGAGATTTAGTAATGAAAATCAGCCAAAAGGCAACAAGGAGTATGGTGATGGCCTGTATGCTGTCCTGGCCTTGGTGAGGACCGACCAAGAAAAGGCTAGCTACACATTCTTAGACGATGTGGACTACCTTGTTGAAGACAACGCGATGAATGATATCTGCCTATCACCAGAATTGGATGGAACCTTTGGTGTGCCCACTTTTGAACATAGTTGTGGACATCAGAACTTCTGAGAAGAGCGAATTCAAGGAAAATGACACAACGGTGAATGCAAGGTGGGAACAAAATGCAAGTACCTAAGGAAGCATCAAGATACCACCAAGAGGAATTTTCTTTTAAGGGTGGTAGCACCCTAGTTCCATTAGGACCTTTAAACCTTGTAACCTTTCTCCAATCTCGAGGACGAGATTTCTTTAAAGGGTGGTAGTCTGTAACATCCCAAGATTTTATCAAATTTTGGGGGAAATTTTTTGCTTTTGTTTTGCTTGAGATGATTGGAAATTTCACAGGGATTTAAAACTTTTTGAGTCTATTTGAAAGCTTTATTAGAAAAATATTTTAAACTTTCTATTAAATTTCTTGAAGAACTTCTTTGAGAAAGATCAATTATCAAAATACTATTTTTCCATCCTTTATTCAAACCTATGCAAGCCTGCTTGCAAAGGAGTGAATCACAAAGGTGTCTTATTTAGTAAAGATTGTATTTTAAGAACTAAGTTTGAAAGATAATTTCAAACATTATTTTATAAAGAATTATTTCTTATTTCAAAGGATTTATTTCAAACCCTATCTCCATAATTGCATTTATGCAAACAAACCTCCTTGCATTGTTCATAAACTTTTATTGAAATTTCTCTTTTATTTTGAAAACCTATTTTGCTACTGGTTTAGCACACTATGCTGAATATCAGAATAACCTAGGATTTTTGTTTGAAGTGTTTTGAATCAATATTGCAAAGGATTTGATTTAAATCAGAAATCAGAAAAAGGAAAAGGAGAAAAGAAGAAATAAAAATAGAAATGGACCCGGGGAACCCTTCGGCCCAGTAAGAGGAAGCAGCCCGCAGCCCAGGAAGGAAACCGAATCGGTACCCAGCCTATCCCCACCTCCGACGCTGACGTGTGGGCCCCGCATGTCAGCACCATCTTCTCCCCTGATTCCTCTCCCTCCCTCTCTGTCAATGGAAACGGCCGCCGGAGTTACTCCCCTTTGATTTCGCGAAAGTAAATGACCTTCAATACCTCGCCTATAAAGCCCCGTGTCCTCCTCTCCTTTCTCTCCCCTCCTCTCCTCGAATCGGGCCGCCAGGCTGCCGAATTCCATCGCCGATATCCGCCAGTACTGGAGCTCGGAGCTCCCAAATCCGGTGAAGTCAGGCCGCAATCGCCGGTCCCTCTCTGCTCCTCGTCTTCCTTTCTACCCTGCGCACCTCACTGACACGGTTTAGTGATTTTTCGTGCATCAGATCGACAAGACGATCTTCAAGCCTAAGCCACCACCCGCCGCCCGAAGCTCTGGCGAGAAATTGCCGAGCCGTTCCACCTCCTCAAGCTCGTCGGCCTCGCCACCCTAGCCGCCTCGCCGCCCTGCACACCCCGGAAGCACCGCCACGTCCTCCCTCGCCTCGAAGCCGTCGTACAGCACCGCATCCAGAGCGCCCTGCAGAACATCGTCGCTCCAGCCGGACCTCTTCGCCGTTCCAGGAAGAGCGTGAGCACGCCGACCTCACATTCCACATCTCCGCATCACGACGCATCTTGTCAACCTCTTCATCGCTCCCAGGAACGTCTGCAACGTCGCCGTCGTCCATTCCAGTACCGCACCTCGCCAGCGACGACGAAACCCTAGCTCCACAGTGAGCCTCTTCTTCTCTTAAAACCCCAGCCGTCGGATCTGAAACGGACGCATAAGATTAGATCACTTAAAAACGAACGGGTATCAGATCTGGGCCACACAGATTCCTTTAAATCCAACGGCCATCGTTGCCAATCCGACCGAAGCGGTACCGACCAATCAGATCACGCCGCGTGTCGGCTTCTGGTTTAAACAGAAATTCGAATTGGAAATTCAAACCAGATTTGATCCCGATCTTGCAAAATTCATATCTTTTGATCTGTAGGTCCAAAAATTACAAATGATATACCGTTGGAATCCTTGAAACCCGTAGATTTCAGTAGTTCAATAAAACCCCATATTTCATGGGTTCAATTTGAAACTATTTTCAAATTGGAATCAAACCTTCTGTTAGCT